>CM021104.1:611210815-611230815 GCA_007115665.2 Sequoiadendron giganteum
CTTCAGCCATTCTGGTTGGCAAGCTTTTTTTAGAGAACTAAGACCTTTTGTTTTAGTTTTTGGACACTCATTGCAAGCTACTTGAACATCCCTGATTTTTGGTTGGTTGGCTTGTGGTGGAAAACAAAGACCTTTTGTTCTAGTCTTTATACCCTCATTGCAGGCTATTTGAACATTAGTTGACACATTATGTGCATCATAATCTCGCACAAAACCATTAATCTGATTCTCATTGTAACCAAAAAATCTCAAGTAGGTCTCTGCTACAATGTACTTTGGATCATCTTCCATTGTAACTGCATCACTCTCATTTCCAGCAATTTGTGCATGCCCTTCGACAGTGAAGGCCTCACTTTGCCTTATATCCCTATCAAGAGCAAACTGATTTAGTGGTCAAATTCCAGTTTTACAAAATTCACCCATAATGTTGGTTGTTGTCAATGCCTTGTTGAATGATTTGCTTGCAAGAGTTCCAACTCTTCCCATATGATCTCAATGTGGGGGTTATTTTCCATCCATATGGTTCTCTATTATATGAAATAAATCTTGAAAAGAGCGAAAACGTTGACATCCAATGGTTGTATCTTATGGTTGATATGTGCAGGCAGCGTCAGCAGGTTTATTCCTAAATTCCTTGCTTCTTCTATGGTCTTGAAATCCATGTGGTTGCCATGACCGTTGAAGATAAGAAGGGCCTTGTTCATGGGTGAAACCTCATCGAGGATATTTACTACAAAATGTTCTAACCAATGAATAAATAGTTTCTTTGTCATCCATGCATGTTCTTGGGTTGTCATGTATGCCCCTACCTCATAATTTATGATGTGGTTTCTCATGTGCTTCTTAGATTTAAACAAGTAAAACTCAAGAATACTAAACCCACATACACTTACACAAGCCAACACTATGATCCACTCTCTACTTTTGGATATCAAATTTGACACACATCTCAAACCCAATTTGGAAATCACTCTCATTCCACAATTCCTACTAGCTTGCAGCTCGGTCTCATCATAGTTCTAAATTTGACTTGATCCATAGTGGTTTAGGTTGTACATATTCTCCAAGATTTCATAAAATGATGTCGTGATAGAAGGCCAAAGCATAATTTCTCTATCAGTGTTGACTCCTTCAGTTGTTCTGATTGATAAATCTTGGTGCCTTTTTCAAAAACCTGCCCACCACAACCTTCTTGGCATCCTATTTGTGAACATTTTGGGCCTACTTGAAGTTATTTTGGAAATAATAGATTGTATTTGATTGACCTAAATTTTATGGCCAATTTCAGCCATGTCCTTGCACCATTGGACAACTTTAGCCTCCTCCTCCTCAGATAAAATGGTATGGAGCTCCCTCCTCTTTGTGGTGGTAACTCCCAACAACCAGAATTTCATTGTCTTCAACATTGGAAATTTCTCATTCCATGTCATCAAGTGACCACTGTCTAATGGGTATAGGTGAGGGTAGGTGCACAGGTGGTTCGACTTCTGGTTGGATCTGAGAATTGTTTGGTGTTTCTTCAATATAATTGGGAACATCTACTTCTTGGTTAGGGATTGAAGTCACTTCCTTGAAATAATGTGTATCAATGAAGTGCACCCCACTAGTAACTCTAATTGAGCGCTTCCTTTTCCTACTGATCTATTTCTCTTTCTACTTGGTGCCATGATTTTCACTTAACCTACACCCACAGTAAAGATAGTATTACTTTTTATTGAAGCATAAATATGTTTGTCAATATCATAAACATAAAAATGCATGATCTAAAAGGCTTAAGACTACATTATAACATTCAAAGTGTGTCAAGAATATATACAAATAAATTCATAATCTTGGGTTTTACTTGTTTAAATTGAATAGTGCATGATGCCTACTTTAAAAATTATATGTGTATGTATATATATGTATGTACATATAAATATGTATATATATATATATATGTATGTATGTACATATAAATATGTATATATATATATGTATTTGTGTGTGTATATACTTATATGTATACAAATGTATATGTATATATGTGTTTGTGTGTATATATACACTAATGAGGGTACTCCCCTTTCAAAACCACACACACACAACTTAACAAGAGATAAACAGAAAATAAAAAAAGAAACATGTGATTTCTATTATCTTGATGAAGTAAAATTACAATACTCAAAAAATAGCATACTACAGCCACATGGGCCTTCTCATTACAAAATATGCAAGCCAAAAACCACTTTTGCACTACCGGAGCTCCCTTTTGTAACCCCCATTCTCTCTCTTTATCCAAGAAGTGTAACTGCCTTATAATATTCTAGAAGGTGTAATTTCCCTAGAATCTCCTCGAAAGTGTAACTTCTTCAAGAAGATATTTTGAAATTTTATTAATTTCGGTAGTACAACTTCAGGAGGTCATAAATTTTGATCCAACCGTCAGATGTTCAATTGTAATATATCGTTGGAAATCTTGTGAAGAGATATACAGCCATATTTTGCTAAATCTAAAAGATCAGAGATTTTGCACCTTGTTCTGGGGCTCTGAAGAGCCTCAATTTTTTAGTTTTAAACTTCACTGGAGAAATTCCTCAAGATGAAAATGCAATATCTTCCAAACAGTACAATATTTTAAGATGATTCTTTCACCAGAAATCTTATTTTCTAATTTCACTCCTTGGGGTCAATTTTTGTGTCCAAAGGAACGGAACCTGAATAGATCAACTTACTAAAAATAGCATGTGACTTTATTTGGTTGTTTTAAATTTCTAACTATCCCAAAAAATAGATGAGTTGCAATGGACCCCAAAGCAACTAAGGAAACTACAAACAAAATAAAAATACAATATTTTTGGGTGATGCAAGATTGCCCTTACACCATTAGATACTCCTACATCAGACACCCAGGGTAATTTGAAAAGTGAACGTATCACTTCTCAAGTGTTAGAGGGAAATTAAGACGGTTAACCTCAGCTTCAGATAACCATGACGAATCTTCAACGAGCCTTCCTCTCCATTTCACCAAATATTTTGCATATTGCTTGTTTCTTGTGCTTCTAACCACACAACTATTCAAAATTTCTTTTATCTCTTCCTTTTATGACGTAGGTTTCAGAGTGATCCATTGTGCCTCTGTCAATTCATTCTCCTTAACTCCTTCATGATATTTTTTCAAATCAACAATTTTAAACACAAATGAAACATGAATCTCACTAGACAATTCTACCTCATAAACATTTCCTGAATCATGTTTCTTTAGGATCTTGCATGGTCCAAACTTCTTCATATTTAACTTATTGTGTGTACCAACTAGAAACCTCTCCTTTCAAAAATGAACCATGACTTCATCTCCTACTTGGAACTCCTTATACCTCCTTTTTTGATCTGCCTTAGCCTTATACTAATATTTCATCTTATTGATATGTTTCTTCACCTCTTCATGAAAATTCTTCAAGTGCTCAACAAAATCTTCAACCTCGACACTACTCTTCTCTCCCTTATCTATCTTTCTTAGTTTAGAAGCAGTTCTTGGACTACTCCCATACACAATTTGGAATGGTGGTTTACCAGTGCTCTTGTCGATAGAATTGGTATAAGAAAATTCTACCTATGGTAAAATCAAATCCCATCCCTTGGGTTTATCTCCTACTAAGTGTCTCATAAAGTTACCCAAACTCCTATTCACCACCTTTGTTTGTCCATCAGTCTATGGATGGTGTGCAGAACTAAACTTCAAATCAGTCTTCAACTTCTTCCATAGTTTCCTTCAGAAATACCCAACAAACTTGGTATCTCAATCTAGAACTATGCTTTTGGGTAGACCATGTAGTCTCACCACCTCTCTGAAAAATAATTTTGCAACATGAGAATCACTAGTCTTATGACACGGGATGAAGTGTGTCATCTTCAAAAATCTATCCACCACAAAAAATATGGAATCATGCCCTTTATGTGTCCTCAACAATCCAAGGGAAAAATCCATACTAATGTCCTCCCATGGCCTCTCAGGTACAAGTAATGGCTAATACAATCTAGTATTCTAACTTACCCCTTTCGCTATCTAACATACTCTACAACTTTGCACAAGCTTCTTCACATATTGTTGTAACTTTGGCCAATAGTAATGCTCACCAATAATTAGTCTTATCTCGGTCAAAGTGTCTAGCTAATCCTCCATTGTGTTTCTCCTTGATCAAGTTCTCTCTCATGAAACTCCTTGGAATGTACAATTGATTCCCTCAAAACAATACCATATTGGATTGTAAAATCCAACCATCTCATCCTATCCAAAGTGATAGGCTCCATACAAGTTCTCCAAGCCTCTGCAAAATCAGGATCCTCATAATACAAGCTCTTGAGTTCATTGAACCCAATAACTTTAATCTTCATTTTCATTAAAAAAATTTGCCTCCTACTTAATACATATGCAACCATATTAGATCTTACATTCCTATTCTTCAAAATAAATGTATAACTTTGCAAAAATTCAACCCATTTCAAATGTCTTTGATTCAACTTCCCTTGACTATTCAAATCTTGTAAATCTTGATGATCAGTAAATAAAACAAACTCTTTTGGCAATAAATTGTCTCCATTTCTTCAAAGCCTGAACTATAGCATAAAACTCTTGATCATAAACATAATACTTCTTTGCATCATTCAAATTTTCACTAAAATAGGCAACAGTTTTACCTTCTTGACACAAAACAATACCAATGGCATTGCCACTAGTAGCACAATCTACCTGAAATACCTTGTCGAAATCTAGAAGTTCCAAAATAGGTTGCTCTGTAACTTTCTTCTTCAACATATCAAAAAATTTTGTTGCTCTTGTAGTTCACTTAAACTCTTTTATATCCCCTAATGTTGTTTCGATTAGAGGTGCACAAATACTACTGCAACCTTTGATAAAATTTCTATTAAAACTTATCAAACCATGAAAATATCTCACCTTCGTAGCACTCCTTGGTGTAGGCCATTCAATAATAGCTTTCAACTTCTTTGTATCCATCTTAAGACCCTCTATTGAGATAACAAATCCCAGGTACACCAACTCTTTCTTAATAGAACTACACTTTTTCAAATTGATCAAAAACTTCTCCTCGCTTAGCTTCTCAAAAACTTTTCTAATATGCATCAAATGCTCCTCCAATGTCTTGCTAAAAAATAAAATGTCATCCAAATAAACAATGTCAAATTTACCCAAAAAATATTTTAGTACCTCGTTCATGAGCCGCATGAAGGTGCTCAATGCATTGGTTAGCCTAAAGGGAATGACTAACCACTCGTACAAACCCTCTTTAGTCTTGAAGGGTGTCTTCCATTCATCTCCTTTTCTAATCTAGATCTAATGATAACCACTCTTCATATCTATCTTTGTGAAGTAATCAACTCCACTCAAACAATCCATGATGTCATCCATCCTTGGTAAGAGAAATCTATACTTTATTGTGATCTTATTGATGGCTCTAGAATATGTACACATCTACCATTCCCCATCCTTCTTTGGTTCTAGTACTTTAGGTATTGCACATGGACTCAAACTCTCTCTAATCAATTCATTTCATAACAACTCTTGCACTTGTTTTTTCAACTCTTCACTCTTTGTTGGAGTCATAGGTTGAGTTGCCTTATTTTGTAAACTGACTCCATGAATCAAGTCCATCTAGTGACTAATCTTCCTTACTAGAGGCAAACCTTTAGGTATATTATCAGAAATAATATCCTAAAACTCATTCAACAAATATGAGACCTCTACAGGTACCTCATTAGTATCTTCTTTATCAACTATAGGGATCAATGAAAAACACATATTCTCATGTCTCATACCTTCTAGGAACTTTCTTCCATCAACCAAAAAAATACTTGCGTCACTGCATACCTTTTCTCTTGCCTCCTTCAGGAGTTTCAACTTATGACGAGTGACATCCTTTGTCAAGGAATAGGTGTTGGCATGTCCATCATACACCACTTGTTGATCAAACTACCACGGTCTACCTAACAACATGTGACAAACATCCATAGGTATTGTTAGAAATCTGAAATAGATTGAATAACCCAAGGAACTTTTTAAGATAAAATTAAAGTTATATACACTGGAAAAACATAAGAATGAAAACCAGGACTCCAAGAGATTATGTAATATCGATGTGATAATATTGCATTAAGAGATACAAAGCAAGATGCATGAATGGATGTAAGGGTATGCAAATACAAGTTAGGTAGTGAGTTTATATATATATAACTTAGGCGAGGAGGTAGGTGGCAAATCCAACCAATAGTAATCAACCACAAAAAGTGGAGATGGACCACCAAAAGTGGAAAGTGGTTCCACCCTTTAAGTAAGGAGACACAACACACTTATTTCATAGTCATAACCTCACTTTATTATCCTAAGCAAGCTTAATTAAGTGTAGGAAAAACCTAGGGCTAAGGGAAAATAAATTAACCCACTAGGAAAATAAAAACCTGCACCAACACCCACCTTAAGCATAGCTTAGGAGGATGTAAAATATGATGGGTCTCAGAAAATGAGGCCATGCTAGGTACCTATTTACATATTAAATTTCTCCCCAAAGAAGAATCACCATCCCACAAAAAGGAAGTACACCCCCCATAATAGAGAGGGAAATGAAGTGGAAGGACAAAGAATCCCCCCAAAGAGATCCAATGGTAGATGTTTGAAGCTAGATGTAGAATACAGTCTATGATCCTCAAAAAACATTCCTCCCCTTAGGAAGAAAAAAAACCAAAGGTGTATTTGAGCTATCTTCCCACTCCTAAAAGGAATATGTAGAAAGAAAACTCAGGATGTATGGAGTCTCTGAACTCAGCTCAAGTGTCCCCATATCGATGTTGAAGGCTCCCACAATCAAATCAGGTGTTCTAGACCACACTGTTGAAAATGAAAACTCAGAATATCCTAAAGCCTGATGTATAATACCATCCAAAGACTCAAGTACCTCCTTTGAAGATGTCTTCTCAAAATGAAGATTCAAGGTATCCACACTCATGTCAAACTATGATGAATGATTAAGAGGTTCAAAGTGTTCCCTCACAACAACTGAAGAAGAATCATCTTCATCAAAGAGAAGATGAATACACTTAATAATGTATCTCAAATCTGCAATATGTGTCTCCATAAACAATTCTAAAATACCTATCATGAGATCATCCCAAGTTGAATCAGGAAGACTATAGATATCTTGTTGCAAGAAGTCATTGGAAGCTTTCAAAGAAGCAACTCTAAACTTTGAAGTAGCAATAGAAGATGCAAGGAAAAAAGAGTGGTCTTCAAAGAGAATATGTATGTCCTCAATAGTGTCATCTAGATCTGAAATGAAGGACTTTACAAATAAAAAAGATATGTCTTGTAGAAATTGGTCCCAATTGATTGTATCCAAAAGACATAATTGATCCTGCTGCAATGAATCACTAGAGTCTCTTGATGAAGCATCTTCAGAATCTAAATCTGCAATAGATGATGTAGATGTACTCTAAACATGAGGATGAGAAGTAAGAGAAGTCTCTATGTCATCTAAATGTTCAAGATGTGCATAATACTTAAGCTCCTCTAAAGTATCATCATCATAAGGTATATTATCTACATCATCAAGTGGAATGGGGCAATCTACAACAAGATCATCTGGGAATGGAGAAACATGAGGGTCTCCAAACATCTCTCAAATCTTGTTCCAAACTATGTGGGGACATTCAATTCCTTCTATAAACAAAAGAGTTTCATAATCAACATGACAACCAATTATTCCTATTACATGATCAATTATATTACCCCATATTGATTTCCTTCCAGGTGTGTCTAGTTCAAGCATGAGCCCATAAAGGTAAAGAAAAAAATTTAGCCATCTAAGATGGGTTAGAATGCATTTTTTCCAAGACTCATAATTAGTCTTATCCAAAATTATCATAGAAGCATGAGTAGAAAACCCATGGTGCAATCCTCAAATGATTACAAAAGAACATCAATACACTCCCGCCCTTTTAACTACTATCAAAGATCACCCCCCCTCAAATATTATAAGGTTGGCACTTTATAATTCAATGTGTTTACAAAGCCTTTTCCAAGATACAATGCTCAATAGGCTCAAAATAGCTAAAATTTAAAAAAAAAAAATTGATACAAAATAAACTTGAGAAAAAATCTGGAAAAAATAGCCTTATGGTTGTGTAGTTCTCTTCAAGACCTTCCCAACACCTACTTGTTTTTGAAAATCGGAGCATCGGGGTGAAAGTTATGGCTTGTTGAAGAAATTAGCACAAGATAGGTTCAACCTAAAATATCTAGTATAAAATGGAAAAAAATATTCTCAATCCCTCTATGGATGGAAAGTGCTCATCTCTAGCTTTCCAACAATATCTTATTTGTTGAAATCTAACTCCCAAAGCAAAAGATATGAATTTTTGAAAAAATTGGTTGACTTTAGCCTATAGAAAACAATTTTTTCTAGCAAAAAAAAGTTTTACTTCTGATTTGAATTCTGAAAAATCTACTTATTGTTTGTAGACAATAATAGAAATCTAGAAATATTTTGATGCCAAGAATAAAACCCATAAATCATTTTTTGATCCATCAAACAGAAGATGAAAAAATGATTTTTTTTAACTTTTAGCCGATAGAAAAATGATATGTGGCACTTTTTAGATTGCAATTTTCTTCAGATCTGCTCAAGATACACAAAATCTAAAAGATACCAAGAAGAGATGTCAAACTTGGCTACAAAACCCAAAAATCATTTTTCTTACAAATGAGTGGAAGCTAGACTTCTTAAGCAAAAATGAAAACGGCTCCAATAAAAAACAACTTGCATCAAACCCATATTTGCAACTATGTCAAATAATCTCCAAATTGGATGAAACAAAAGCCAAATCTGACTTTTTTGAGCCTTTTAGACGCGTTGGAACTGTCAAAAATGTTGTAAGTATAACCAAAAATGTTGCAATCATCCAGATCTCACAAAATACATATACAATACGAAGAGGTTATTAGATCTTTGCAAATCTTTTTTGATTATCCAGATCCTTCAAAACGCAAGAGAAGAGCATATGGTAGTTTTAAATATCTTTACATGAAAACTCAATCTCTCAATCAAGAATCTATGAACTTATATTTCTCAAAGCAAAAGCTCTGATACAATGTTAGAAATATGAAATACATTAAATAACTCAAGGAAATTTTTAAAAGAAAATCAAAGTTACATACATTGAAAAAACATAAGAATGCAAACCATGACTCCGAGAGATTATGTAATGCCAATGTGACAATATTGTATTAAGCACTTCCAAGTTGAAAAGATAGAAAGCAAGATGCATGAATAGATGCAAGAGTATGCAAATACAAGCTAGCTATTGAGTTTATATAGAAGTTAAGAGAGGAGCTAGGTGGAAAATCCAACCAACAGAAATCAACCACAGAAAGTAGAGATAGACCACCAAAAGTGGAGGATGCCACCAAAAGTTGAAAGTGGTTCCACCCTTTAAAGAAGGGGACACCATACACTTATCTCCTATTCATAAACTCACTTTATGATCATAAGCAAGCTTAATTAAGTGTAGGAAAAACTTAGGACTAAGGGAAAACAAATTAACCAACTAGGAAAATAAAAACCTACACCAACAGGTATAATATCACACAAAACCTCATCCTGATAGTTACAAAACTTAAACTTTACCAAACATTGCTCATTGACCAAAGCCCTACGGTCATTCTGCAACCATATGATTCGATATGGATTTGGATGCCTTCTCCTCTCCAATTGAAAAATAGTAATTGTTTCCTCTAAAACAAGATTATCAGTGCTACCTCCATCAATGATAACATTACAAACTTTATCTTCACACTTACATCGAGTGTGAAATAGGTTCTTTCTTTGATCTAGCTCCTTCTCCTCATTCAACAAGGCTCTTCTGACAATAAGGGCCTCTCCTCTTTTAGCTTCTTTAGAATGTGAAGACTTGGCATCTTCATGTACAAGCGTAACTTGTGCATTTCCCTCAGGTCTTCTATTTTTCGTCCATTGATGTTGAGGACACTCATAGGCTCTATTTCCTTCTCCACATTGAAAATAGGTTCTACGGAAACCTCCTCTTCCTGGTCCTCATCTAGATCTTCCTCTTACTCTTTGGTCTCCATTATTTTGATCTTGAGGACGATAGGTATTGTCTCCCTTTTGGTTCTAACTACTACTTGATCCTTCAGTCTTCTTTTGATATTCACTTTGGCCTCCATATGACCGTCTCGTAGTCTTCCCACCACGACCTCCACCCCTTTGCTTTCTCTCGAACCTTTTGTTCAGTTTCTCTTTCACCTTTAGGGAAAACTAATATGCATCTTCAATTTTGGTCATCCTCATCAAACTCAACTCTTTTTGAATACTCAGCTTCAACCCATTTATGAAATGGGAAACTTTCTCCTTGTTGGCCTCATAATGGTTTTTTTTTATTAGGACTTAGTAGAATTTTTATGTATACTCTTTAACTGATTTTCCCTCTTGTTTCAACCCTTGCATCTTCTTCAACAAATCTAGCTCATAGTCCACATGAATGAACTGTCTCTTTAGTTTTTCCACCATCTAATCCCATCTCGTTATTTTATATTCTCCTCTTCTATTTCTCTCCAACTAGACTTCTTTCCACCATATGCTAGCATGGCCTTTCAGCTTGGCCTTTGCAAATTTGACCCTCTCTAGATCTTCTATTTCCTCATACTCAAAATACTCTTCCATGTCATTGACCCAATTGATCAACTCCTTTGGATTCAAGTTTCCAAAAAAAATAGAAACTTTTATCTTTGACCTCTTTCCAATCTTGAAAATGGCCCTAATCGGTCTAACTTCCCCAAGATCTATTACATCTTGTGCTTCTTATTTGAATGTCTCTTCATTTTCATTTCTTCTAGCATCAGCTCCTCTACGTAACTCCTCTTGCGGTGCTTGAACTTGTCTCTGGAGGGCTCTAAAACCCTCTTTTTCTACCCCAGCATTTCTTTCACCACGGTTTCCTCGTGGAGGCATATTTTCTCACAGACCCACAACCACAAGTCCTGGTGTAAACAGCCTCACATTCAATGATCTATCTACACACTCAAGAACTCCTACTCTAATATCACTTGATGAGGGTACTTCCCTTACAAAAACACATGCACACTATTTAACAAGAGAGATAAAGAGAAAATGTAGAAAGAAACACTTACTTTCTATTATCTTGATGAAGTGAAATTACAATACTCAAAAAATAACATACTATAGCCACATGGGCCTTCTTATTATAGAAATTTGCAAGCCAAAAACCACAATTTGCACTACTGGAGCTCCCTTTTGTAACCCCTTGTCCTCCCTCTTTATCCAAGAATTTTAACTACCTTAGAATATTTGGGAAGGTGTAACAACCCTAGAATCTTTGAATTTTTTATTAATTTTGGTTGTACAACTTTGCAAGGTCATAACTTTTTATCCAATCATCAGATTTTCAATTGTAATATATCATCGAAAAGCTTGTGAAGAGATCTACAATTATATTTTGCCAAATTTAAAAGATTGAAGATTTTGTACCCTATTATGGGGCTTCAAAGGACCTCAATTTTATAGTTTTAAACTTTATTGGATAAATTCCTTGATATGAAAATGCTATATCTTCTAAACGGTACAGGGTTTTAAGATGATTCTTTCACCAAAAATCTCATTTTCTAATTTCACTCTTTGGGGTCAATTTTCGTGTCCATAAGAACCTGAATAGGCTAACTTACTAAAAATAGCAGGGGACTATATTTGGTTGTTTTAAACTTCTAGCTATCCCAAAAATCTGCATGAGTCGCCATGGACCCCAAAAAAACTAAGAAAACTACCAAAAAAATGAAAAATATAATATTTTTGGGTGATGCAAGATTGCCCTTACACCATTGGATGCTCCTACATCATACACATATATATCTATGTGTGGTCACATATTACTGAAACAAAGAAAACCTAAACCGAAATAGAATTGTAGTTACTTCACATTTGTTGTAATTATTTCACAATATAATCAAACCCTACACAACATCCATAAAGTGATGCAAAATTGACAAGATAAGTGGAGAATATGAGATTAAATCATATCATTGTCTGTAAAAATGTGAGAAATTATGGGTTGATGATATATGTCACTTGGATAGCATGCATGATGTGTAATCTTGAAACCAATCAAAATATTGGGACTACACGTAGGAAGTAGTAGAAAATTATTTTTGCACCTACAAAATACGAGGAAGGATGCAATGTGTGTTACCTGTGACCAAAGGAGAGAACACATTGACGCAGAGCCTCACGAGCTAAAGAGGAAGGCAAGAAGAAGTCTATGGGGAAAATAATGTGTATATACATATACATATATATGTATGTATATTTTTATGTGTACATATACATATATATGTATGCATGTGTGTGTATATACTTACATGTATACATATGTATATGTATATGTATATGTATGTATATATATATGTATATGTATATGTATATGTATATGTATATGTATATATGTGTCTATGTATATATATACACACATATATCTATGTGATGACATATTACTAAAATGAAGAAAACCCATACCCAAATAGAATTGTAATTACTTCACATTTACTAAAATAATTTCACAATATAATGGAACCATACATAGTGTCCATATAGTGATGTGAAATTAACAAGATAAGCGAAGGAAAACAAATTAACCCATATCATTGTCTACAAAATGTTAGGAGAAATAATGGGTAGAGGTTTCCTAAAACCAAGAGACAATGCAAGATGTGTAATCTTGAAAGCGGACAAAAAATTGGGACAATAACCCTATACATGTTATATAATTGAAGCATAAACATGTTTGTCAATAACAGAAACATAAACATGCATGGTCACGAAGGCTTAGGATTAAAATGTAACATATAGTGTGTCATGAGTATACATCTACATATATATACATAGTTGTATATATATATGTATGTATGTATGGTTATGTATATGTGTGTGTATATATGTACATATACATCTATGTGTAATACTTAAATTGGTGTAAATATTGGGACAATAACCCATACCCATTAAATTTCATGATTATAATCTAGGGATTCAGAATAAAGTTAGACAATGTTCTATTTATTTCACATTCTATGTAATGATTTCATAGTATAAAGTGAAAGAAATCATTTCAATAAAACCCTGGACGTCATATAGATAAATGATAATAAAATACATCAAACTACAAGTAGAAATGAGTAGATGCAAGAGATAAATATTTTAATTTATATTTGATGTATGTTGTTGGAAAGCTTAAGAAGAATGATAAGATGCAAGGGATAAAGATGTAACTATGATATGATTAAAAAATGGATAATGTTGTTATTATATTTGATGTACATAGTTGGAAATCTTAACATGAATCATAAGATGCAGGTGATAAAGATGTAACTATGATATGATTAAAAAATGGATAATGTTGTTTCTAAATTTAGACCCTTCAATTTTGAATAGCTAACTAAAAACAGTATAATTTGTATCCCTCAAAAAAAATTAGACATTGAGTACATATATATATAATAGTATATTGATTTATGAAAACATCAATTGAGTTATTTTTGGTGTACCAGTCTAAATAAGTGCCCTTTAATCAGGAATGTGCATAGGTTTCCTTCGTAAGCTCTGAATTTTGTAAAGGATATACAATGAAAACATAGGAGAATTCGTAATGAAAATGACCTTGGAAATTCCCTCTTATTAAACCATTCAAATGTGGAAAATGAATGCATTGAATTGTGGTGGTTGATTTTCAAATTTGAATTTTCGTGGGAAACAATCAATCATTTCATATTGTAGTTTCCATTTATGTTTGATTTCTACGGTGGCTTGAATGAATTCAGGATTATATATGATTTAATATATTTCTATGGTGGCTTGAATGATTTCAATTTTATATATGATTTAATATATGTTTTTTTGTTTATTGGGGAGCCTTACACCATTTACTGTCTGTCCAAGTACCAATAGTGGATGGAGTTGATGCATGAATATGTGTAAGGAAGTGTGGGAGAAAGTGTAAATGATAGCCCATAAAACTGATAGTTGTTTTATATTATGACATATTAGGCACCATTAACTGTGTAGATATATATATTTGTAAATCAATTTTATATTGTGTTTTGGGCCACTTGCATAGAGTGGTGATTGTAAACATTAAAGTTAAGTTATAAATGTAAAAATGAGTTATTTTGTGCAACTTGCCTTCTTTCGAAATAGATATGTAACATAGTTGTTTACTTTGTGTAATTTGACCCTCTCCAAATCTTTTATTACCTCATATTCAAAATATTCTTCCATGTCATTGACCCAATCGATCAACTCCTCTCGATTCAGGTTTCCAAAAAAATTAGAAACTTTTATCTTTGACCTCTTTCCAATCTTGGAAATGGCCCTAATCGGTTTAACTTCCCCGAGATCTATTACATCTTATGCTTCTTATTCGAATGGCTCTTCATTTTCAGCCTCATCTTCACTTTCATCTCTTCTTTTGGCATCAACTCCTCTATGCAAATCCTATTGCAGTGCTTGAACTTGTCTCTGGAGGGCTCTAAAACCCTCTTTTGTTACCCCAGCATTTATTCCACCACATTTTCCTCGTGGATGCATCTTTTCTCACAAACCCACATCCACAAGTCCTAGTGTAAACTGCCTCACATTCAATGATCTATCTACACACTCAAGAACTCCTACTCTAATACCACTTGATGAGGGTACTCCCCTTAATAAACCACATGCACACAATTTAACAAGAGAAATAAATAGAAAATGTAGAAAGAAACACTTTCTTTATATTATCTTGATGAAGTGAAATTACAATACTCAGAAAATAACATACTACAGCCACATGGGCCTTCTCATTACATAAATTTGCAAGCCAAAAACCATGATCTACACTCCTGGAGCTCCCTTTTGTAACCCCTTGTCCTCCCTCTTTATCCAAGAATTGTAACTACTGGAGCTCCCTTTTGTAACCCCTTGTCAGCCCTAGAATCTTTTGGAAAGTGTAACTTCCTCGAGAAGATATTTTGAATTTTTTATTAATTTTGGTTGTACAACTTCGTGAGGTCATAATTTTTGATCCAATGGTCATATTTTCAATTGTCATATATCATTGGAAAGCTTGTGAAGAGATCTACAACCATATTTTCCAAATTTAAAAGATTGAAGATTTTGCACCCTATTATGGGGCTTCAAAGGGCCTCAGTTTTTTAGCTTTAAACTTTATTGGATAAATTCCTTGATATGAAAATGCAATATCTTTCAAACGGTACAGGATTTTAAGATGATTCTTTCACCAAAAATCTTATTTTCTAATTTCACTCCTTGGGGTCAATTTTCGTGTCCATAAGAACCTGAATAGGCTGACTTACTAAAAATAGCAGGGGACTATATTTGGTTGTTTTAAACTTCTAGCTATCCCAAAAACCTACATGAGTCGCCATGGACCCCAAAAAAACTAAGAAAACTACAAAAAAAATGAAAAATATAATATTTTTGGGTGATGCAAGATTGCCCTTACACCACTGGATGCTCCTAAATCATACACATATATATTTGTGTGTGGTCACATATTACTGAAAAAAGAAAACCTAAACCGAAATATAATTGTAGCTACTTCACATTTGTTGTAATTATTTCACAATATAATCAAACCCTACACAACATCCATACAGTGATGCAAAATTGACAAGATAAGTGAAGGATATGAGATTAAATCATATCATTGTCTGTAAAAATGATAGAAATTATGGGTTGATGATATATTTCACTTGGATAGCATGCATGATGTGTAATCTTGAAACCAATCAAAATATTGGGACTGCATGTAGGAAGTAGTAGAAACTTATTGTTGCACCTACAAAATACAAAGAGGAAGGATGCAATGTGTGTTACCTATGACCAAAGGAGAGCACACACTGACATAGAGCCTCGCGGGCTAAAGAGGAAGGCAGGAAGAATTATGCGGGGAAATAATGTGTATATACATATACATATACATATATATGTATGTGTATTTTTATGTGTACATATACATATATATGTATGTATATTTTTATGTGTACATATACATATATATGTATGCATGTGTGTATATACTTACACGTGTACATATGTATATGTATATGTATACATGTGTCTATGTATATATATACACATATATATATCTATGTGATGATGTTTATTACTGAAACAAAGAAAACCCATATCCAAATAGAATTGTAATTACTTCACATTTACTAAAATAATTTCACAATATAATGGAAACATACATAGTGTCCATATAGTGATGTGAAATTGACAAGATAAGCGAAGGAAAACAAATTAGCCCATATCATTGTCTGCAAAATGTAAGGAGAAATAATGGGTAGAGGTTTCCTGAAACCAAGAGACAATGCAAGATGTGTAATCTTGAAAGCGGACAAAAATTGGGACAATAACCCTATACATGTCATATAATTGAAGCATAAACATGTTTGTCAATAATAGAAATATAAACATCCATGGTCACGAAGGGTTAGGATTAAAATGTAACATATAGTGTGTCATGAGTATACATCTACATATATATACATAGTTGTATATATATATGTATGTATGTATGTATGTATATATGTGTGTGCATATGTACATATACATCTATGTGTAATCCTTAAATCGGTCTAAATATTGGGACAATAACCCATACCCATTAAATTTCATGATTATAAACCAAGGATTCGGAATAAAGTTAGACAATGTTCTATTTATTTCACATTCTATGTAATGATTTCATAGTATAAAGTGAAAGAAATCATTTCAATAAAACCTTGGACGTCATACAGATAAATGATGATAAAATATATCAAACTACAAGTAGAAATGAGTAGATGCAAGAGATAAATATTTTAATGTATATTTGATGTATGTTGTTGGAAAGGTTAACAAGAATGATAAGATGCAAGGGATAAAGATGTAACTGTGATATGATTAAAAAATGGATAATGTTGTTATTATATTTGATGTACATAGTTGGAAAGCTTAACATGAATCATAAGATGCAGGTGATAAAGATGTAACTATGATATGATTAAAAAATGGATAATGTTGTTGTTTCTAAATTTAGACCCTTTGATTTTGAATAGCTAACTGAAAACAGTATAATTTGTATCCCTCAAAAAAATTTAGACATTGAGTACTTATATATAAAATAGAATATTGATTTATGAAAACATGAATTGAGTTATTTTGGGTGTACTAGTCTAAATAAGCGCCTTTTAATCAAGAATGTGCATAGGTTTCTTTCGTAAGCTCTGAATTTTACAAAGAATATTCAATGAAAACAGTAGAGAATTCGTAATGAAAATGGCCTTGGAAATTCCCTCTTATTAAACCATTTGAATGTGGAAAATGAATGCATTGAATTGTGGTGGTTGATTTTCAAATTTGAATTTTCATGGGAAACAATCAATCATTTCATATTGTAGTTGCCATTTATGTTTAATTTCTACAGTGGCTTGAGTGAATTCAGTTTTATATATGATTTAATATATTTCTACGGTGGCTTGAATGATTTCAGTTTTATATATGATTTAATATATGTTTTTTTTTTTTAATTGGGGAACCTTACACCATTTACTGTTTGTCCAAGTATCAATAGTGGATGGAGTTGATGCATAAAGATGTGAAAGGAAGTGTGGGAGAAAGTGTAAATGATAGCCCATAAAACTAATAGTTGTTTTATATTATGACATATTAGGCACCATTAACTATGTAGATATATATGTAAATCAATTTTATATTGTGTTTTGAGCCACTTGCATAGAGTGGTAATTGTAAACATTAAAGTTTAGTTATAAATGTAAAAATGAGTTATTTTGTGCAACTTTCCTTCTATCAAAATAGATATGTACCAGTAGTTGTTTACTATTTTTGGTCAGCTACACATTCACTAGTGAACATGTATTGATGTAAGATGCAAATATTTATCGACCCAATTAAAATTATTTAATGAATAAAATACAAAAATTTACTCATCAGATGGGATCAGATGCACTTGGAATAAACTATTGTTGGAACTATGTCCATTATTGGTGCTCTTCCCCTATTGCAACAGTCCATAAATTTTTGGTCAAAGTTTATAAAAGTCTGTGGTTTGCAAGCATCACGGCAAACATATGAGCTATCATTCATGCATGGAGAGTTAATATTCTACATGCAACCTCACCACTATTCAACTCTGATGAACAAGGGCTTAGGCAGATACCCATAGGAAGATATCTCCACACGACCCTACAAATCCTACGTTGGCCTCAGTCATTTCTAAGTTGCTCATCCAACAGTCAATTTTTCCACAACTCTGTGCACATCAAGAGTTCACATTTTCCAAGGGAGACACGGTTACCCATATTGTAAGTCTAAATGGTCATGATATCCTCTTCTCTATTTAGAATATATAACTGGTTTCTTTCAAAGGCATGCATGGAAGCGTTTCTTTCTTCCACGAGTTTCTTCATAGGCCTGTTATGCATTCAAATTAGACCCAAACTCCAGCTCTTCAAGGCCGCCCTCCATTGAACCCTTTGTTTCAGTCTCAAACCATCTCAATGGCTCACAACAACATCCAAGGACTCCTCCAACAGTAGTGATCGTGTGAATTTCCTTTGACAACGGCTACCCTCCTCCATGAGTGACTTAACTGTTGTAATAAATTTCATACAGTTAGGAGAATTATCGCAACTAATATTTTTTATTGCTAGGCTAAGTGTATTAGTTAAAGTGTGTTCATTGTTAAATACTAGCAATTAGAAGGCAGATTAGTTAACTAGGGGTTTTTTTCCATTTTTGCATAACTTGTAAATGGGGAGTCAAAATTTTGAGTGTGAATAGTTGATGGGAAGATGGTTCCATTGTCTACGATTTAGCATCAAAGATGATTTCAAATTTGTAATTTTTAATATGTTTTTTAACTTCCAAAAATTAGTATACTTTGTGTAATTTTCGACGGGACATAACTTTTACCCCATTTGTCAAAAATTAACAAACTATTTTTTGAAAGACGTTAGAATTTCACAAAGATTCTATATTTGTAGTCAAAATTAAGTTTTAGAAAGCCTTATTTTTCATATTTGTAAGAAATTTTCATCAATTTGGCTTCCAAACTTCACAAAAGCTTATAAATCTTGTCTTGCATCTTTCTAAGGGGGGTCAATATTCAGTTATAATACAATTTTGGGGGGTTTCTAAGGCGCATTCAAGTGTCTTGTTGTGTGTGCATTGCGGATCCAAAATTTGACTTGTCAACACCACATAATTTCCACACATGGACAGTCAAAGTACAATAACCTCTTCAATCTAAGGGTTTATGGAAAATGGTCAATGGACAACAAATAAAGTTTACTATAGATTTTAAAGAGTTTATTTATTATAACAAGTTAGATGAGGTAATGGGAATCATTGGTCTACATGTTTCCAAAAACTTGTAATTCTATATTGCAAAATATACAACTCCTAAGAAAATGTGGGACAAGTTTAAAGATCTCTTCGGTAAAACTGATGAGTTGAAAATACTACAATTGGATGAAAAATTAACAAAATTATCTCCTTATTCATTCCCATATATTGAAGATTTCTTGGTCCAATTTAAGTCTTTTCTTTCTCGACTTAAGGATTGTGGTATAACAAAAACAAACAAAGAATGTGCCCTCTTGGTTTTGTCAAAGCTAAAAAAATCTTATCAGATATTTGCTCCTTTTTACTCTACAATGGATGCTCTTAGAACAACACATGTAATGCCTTATTTTGAGAGATTTTATGATAGACTCACATGAGAATAATCTAAGTTAATATCTATGGATGTTATCACCTCTACAAAAATTCAAGCATTAATTTCTCAATCATCTAAGAGAGAGAAAAACTAAGGATCAAGCTAAAGGATCAAAATCAAAGATTCCATCAGATTCATCTCTCCCA
>CM021104.1:611835815-612012666 GCA_007115665.2 Sequoiadendron giganteum
AAGTTCTTTTGCTCCGAGAGTTTCATGTTAGGGTTTTGAGTTATCATCCGAGCCAAGTAGAGAATTCAAGCCTGAAACTGTGCCTAGACGTCATGGAAGTGCTCAGAAGGTCCGAAAGACTAGGATCGCCTATGCTTTGAGTCAATTCTAACACTTCCTATTTTTTAGGGATTTTGCTTTTTTGCTATTTTGATTTTTGGCAGTTTTGGACCATTTCGGACTTCCTATTTTTTAGGGATGCTTTTTGCTTTTTCTATTTTTAGAAAGTGTCCAGTTTCGGGGTCCCATAGGTCATGGAGTCAACGTTTCCTCTAGAGAAAAAAAAGCAACCAAAAAATTAGGCCTTTAGAATGAGAAAAGGAAATAAACAATGAAAATAATCAAAAAGCAATGAAAAATCAAGGCATATGGTGAGGGTTTGATGATCCAGAAAGAAACAAGCATGAAATTCATGGCGATCAAGGATGAAAAATGGTATAAGTCTGAAGAAATTCACCCAATGATGAATGGCAAGACCTTCTTAAAGTTCGCCATGGAGATGGCAAAGACAATGTCAAGTCCGCCTGGAAGGAATGAAATAATGACAAGGCACCTTGGAAGTTCGCCTAGAATTTGTCCAAGGCACTCCAAAGCCCGCCATAAGGAAGATGAGGAATGGAAAAGAAAGTATAAAGTCCACCCTTGCATCATGGAAACAAAGTTAAGAAGTCCGCCCACACTTGGCAAGACTATCACAAAGTCCACCCCACCTTGAGAAACTTGCCCAAGGCACTGCAAAGCCTGCCATAAGGATGGCACAAGACAAGTAAAGTTTGACTTTGCTTAAGGAAGTAAGAAAACGTCTAAGTGTTTACAAAGTTCGACTTAGGCAAGGAAAAGCAATGTCCAGACCACTAGAAAGTCCGACTTAGGCACCAAAAATGAATGGCAAAGAGGCTAGACAGTCCGACCTTGGCTAAAAAGGAAAATGTCCCAATACTAATGAAGTTCGCCATGTCAAGAGAGAATATGGAAAAGACATCTTGAAGTCCGCCAAGCATAAAGAAAAGATGGCGAAACCACTAGAAAGTCCGACTTTGGCAAGAAATAAACAAAATTCGTCATAGGCCAAGGAAAGATCAATGAATAAACCGAAATTCGCCATGGAACTAAGAGGATAAAGAAATCCATGAATTAAAATTCACCATAATTAAATGATTTTAAAAAGCTAAAGAATTAAAAGGTTGGAAAATCAAAAATCTACACAAAATCTTTAATTATTTTCCAACGTTTTTCCCCAGCACTTAGAATATTTCGAACTCCAAGAAGAGAATCATGAAGATTGGAGAAAATTAGAAACTTGTTTTGATAAACGAGAATAAAACTAGTCTAAGTTCGATGAACTCAAGAGAAAAGATGAAACTGCTACAATAAATCGAACTTCTCAACCTTATAATGAGTTTCAACAAGTTATTTTCAACTCACAAGTTCGATTGAAAGGAGAATTAAGCTCTCTCCAAATCACAAGAGATAGAATTTTTTGAGAGATAGAATATTGGAGATTAAGTATTTTTTCAAGGCGAAGAGCAAAGAAAGGAGTGAAATTCTGAGTTGAAGAAAAAAGTTTTCAAAGGAATAGCTTGCTTTTTTCAGTGATAAAGACAGAATTTTCAAAGTTCAAAGCTGAATTGCCATCCAAAGAGTACAATTCCAGAATTTAGAGTTTGACGGAATTATTTATTTTTCTTCTGTCTTTATTTATCCTCACAAAATTTACCAAGTGTTTTTATTTTCAGCTTGATTATTCACAGAATCTGATTTTTTTTACAGGCTGAAAGTTAAAATTTTCCAAAAGAAGGTTCAGTGAAAATCAAAGTTAGAGTTTTAAAATTAATATATTTTCTTTTTCTCACAGGTTGATGACCACCCCTGGAGAACCTTCGAAAAAGGCATAGATGAAGTTTGCAAGCAAAGGAGTTCATTCAGAATTGAAAACTAACTCCAAGTGGAAGAACGTCACGGACACAGACCTTGGACATGTGGACCTCAAGGAATTCAAGAAGAGAATGTACGAAAAAGATGGACTCCTGCCAACAACCATTGCTTGGAGAATGGTATCTTGCAAGTAGCTGGATTTCCTCCGGCTGTACAGTGTGCTGAGCTGATAGTGGAATGCGCCAGACATTACAACCCACAAGAAAGACAAATCATTGTGCCTGATGGAAGAATTTTAGCACACCTCAGAGAGTTGGCTATCCAAGAAGCATTCGACATTCCCAGCTACAACCAAACCTCATACAAGACTCGGGAAGATGCAAGGAAACTTTTTGAAGACCGGATGGATCAATGTGCAACCAATCTCAACAAAACGTGGTTGGAGAAGCCAAGGCCTTCTATAAAGAAGATTCCCAAGAAATTACGCCAGACAGACTTCAAGGAGGACTATGGCGATATTATTTTGCTATTGAATAGGATAATGGGCAACCCTCAAGGTGCATTATTCGAGGCATGGATGTACTTTTTCATCGACGAGATCACCTCTGGCGTTAGAATGTTCAATTGGTCGAGGATGATCAGTGACAACATCCATGAGCAACTAATGATTTGGAGAGGACTAAATCATTTTATATGAGTTCTTATGTTATCTATCCATTGACAAGGACCTATAGATATTCGAGATTGATCTGTCGAGGTGTTGTAGGCAACGGGGAGAACGAGTTCAAGGCATATGATTGCTACCCCCAGTTGCAGGTGGTTGAGAAATCTCACTTCAGAAGAGCACATGATGCATTCCTAATGTACATTACAAGGATATTACAAGGAGGGACAAATCAAAGGTTGACCCATGAGGCTAAGAGCCTTATAAGCAAATACGGATCTTGGTATATCCAGTTTCTGAGATTCACTTACATCAGAATTCAGGGATTCACTAGATGTCTGTTCAAGCTCCCAATTTATCCCACCAACAAAATGATTTTGCTTGAGGTTCTTAGGCAACTAGAAACGTATCAAAACTTCTAGAGAGTAAAACATAAAGCAACCATCACTTTCCCATTATTTATTGGGAATATGGAAGAATCTTGCCCATCGGCACAGGCAGTTGAAGGTGCTAGGCTAGAAATACAATGGTATCCATTCATGTCATATCGGCGTAGAGCTGATTTTGACCCTTACCTTCACATCGGGGTTGTGAATGGAAGGAAATACAAACACAAGGTAGATCTGGAGGACTACTGGGCCAGTGCTGCAAATGAATTTGATGTTAGAAAAGACTATGGTCTAGACCGCCAGTTAGCTTAATCAGGACAACCGAGCTCTTCTGTGTGCCAGATCAACTTGAAGATGATGGCGAGTATATTAAGCCAGGTTTTGATGAGAATCGACCTCTTCTTCCCGTACGGTGGTCAGAACCAGAACTTGCAGACTTGACCATCTTGATGAGGCCAGTCGTCAAGTATTCACAATGGTGGGCAAACCAACAGATTAAATAGCTATGGCAGAAAGGTGCACCTCTGACTTACAATTTGATGGGTGGAGTAGAAACTTACACTTCAAATGCTGGTGTGTCCCAAGGTGATGAGCCAATCGAGAGCACCAATCCTAAGAAAAGGAAGGAGGCAAAAGGAAAGAAGATTGTAGATGAAGAACCTACTCAAAAGAAGCAAAGATCAGAGCCTCTTCATTCTGTTGTATCCACAAACATGGACGAGATATTAGATATTGATGAGTCATTGCGAGACATAAGGATTCCTTCTCCCATTCTTGTCCAGCCAGAGGATGATGAACCCCCATCTCCCCCAGGCACATAGATACTAGAGTCTGATAATGAAGTTGATATTCTGGACAGCAAATTCCAAAAAGGAATGATTTCCGCCCTCAAAGGAATTCAAGAGATTCCATGTGCACAGGATATTCAGGAAGAAGAAGACATCGAGCAACCTACTATCCCTGATTGGCTGAAGGAGAGATTGAAGATAAAAGAACAAGCAAAAATCCTAGAGGAATACGATATGGCCGATTTCTTGGCCAGATTGGAAGCAGTTAATGTAAAGAAGCCTACCAAAATGTTTTCCACCATCCAAAGAGACGAAGTTGGCCATCGTACAGTACAAATTGTTGTACCGACAGTTGATAAGTCAAGGGAGGATATTGCTCCTCAAGAATATGCCATCACCACTGTTGATTTGGGCCCAACCAGAAAAGGTCAAGAAGTGGAAGACTTGGATAATTCGGTTACTTCTATCAAAGCGAGGCTGGAAAAGGAGGTAGCAAAGAAAAAGGAATACAAACGGGAGGTTGAGCGCCTAAAAGAGTATATTCAGCATTTAACCAAGCCTCTTGATCAAGTCAACTCAGCGGCTCCCCCATTGCTAAACTCTCCCCAGGAGACTTTCGAAGAAGAGAAGACCACAACCAAAGAAACCAAAGAGTGGATAATCAACAAAAGTGAAGAAGTGGCTGTGTTTGTAGAGAAACTGATGTTGACATATGGGCAAACTTCCTCTTTGCTTTCGAGGATTGCAGCTTTGGCGGAGGCGTGGGACAACACTTAGGATATCCAGGACAAAATCATTCCATATCTCAAAGTGCTGAAAGGAGTTCCGAAGCAGGAACTAGTCGATGCAAAGGTGATTGCAATAGGCGCAACATATGATTTCAATAGCTGGTACTAGGCGCTGATTGCACGAAATGAAGTCCTGGAGAAGGTGAAGACTGATACCATTAGAGTTGAGGAGCGGACGAAGGAAATCCGGAACAAGATATTACTTGTGGCTACAGATGCACTTGAAGAAAGACATTGTTCGAGCAAATGACATGCAACTTGAAAACTTGAAGCACAGAGTGCAAGAAATTTTCTTCGCCACCACTGGGCTGATCCTTAGGCAAAATTTGACTAAGGTAGCCGACTTCTTGTCCATATGGTATGCCTTCCAGCGATAGGAATTAGAGTGGGAAATTGCTTTTGTAGAATGTGTCATGTCCCCGAAATAGCTGAACTATAAAGACCAAGTGTTAAAATACAAATAAGTTAATAAATAAAATAAATAGCAATATTAATATTAAAATATAAAATAAATGTGTATCATATCAATATAAAAATATAATAATAATATATAGGCAAATTATTGTTATTACATTCTATTATTAAATAACTTAATATCAAAAATAATAATAATAAATAAATATTATATTCATTACACATCAAAGATTGTAATACATTAGAATAAAATAATAATAAGATATTAGCAAATTGTTTTATTATTATACTTTAATGTTAAAATATGTTCAATAAAACATCAAAATAAAATAATAAAATAAATAGAAATCTGAAATATCATAATTATAGTAATAATATATTATTTTAAAAATAGATATTATTGTGATAATAAAAGCAGCAATTAAATCTAACAAAGGGATGTATTTTATGAAAAGTCACTTCTTTCACCAAACAATACATTCCCCCCAAGAGTCACCTACCTTGAATGGTATAAATAGAAGGAAGGAAAATAAGGAAGGGGGAGAAAACATTGAGAAATACAATCTGCAATTTAGAATAGTAGCAACAATGATTGTTATGCATTGGAATATAGTCATATATATATATATATATATATATAAAATTTAATAGGCATAGAAGTATATATGCATAGATATAGATAAATTTTCTAATGAATAATATTCAATAAATAAAGAATATATATGAATAAGGAAGGAATAATTATATATATATATACTAATGGATATAAGTAGAAGAATAATTATGTATATGTATATAAAGTATATATATATATATATATATATATATATACATGATTATGCAATAATGATACTTATAAGTAATGATGACTCTTTAATATAAACATAAATAGATTTTATATATTTATGAATTGTCCTCATCCTATGATCAATTTAGTATAAGGTTGAAGGAGGTGAGTAAGGAAACATGGAGAGATATAGCAACTCAGGTGATGTACTCACTTAGCAATAATATTTAGCATATTTTGAATATAAGAAATTGATATTGCTAATTTGATTATTGATATAATGTTTTCTTTAATCTTATCATAATGAGAATTATTCTAGGAAATGATGAACTTAAAGAACCATTGATAAATGAAGATATATTTGATTATAGGCATGAAATAAATCTTGGATGAATGCAAATATAGCTGATCAAGTAAAGATTGTCTTCTTTGTGCTTGTAACCCTATCAGGAAGGGTGAACCATGGTTTAAGTAGATTGTCTAAAAACCCCACTTTCAGCCCCTTAGGCCCTAGACAAGGGATTGGGCCCTGCAGCCCCTTAGGCCCTTGAGTAGGGATTGGGTTATAGAAGGTTGGGGGTCCCACCTAGGCTTGTGCCCCTTGGGCCCTAGACAAGGGATTGGGCCTTGCAGCCCCTTAGGCCCTTGACTAGGGATTGGGCGAATAGGAGGTGGTAGACCTTAGGCTACTTAAGGATTCCATGATTCCTCTCCCCCTTATAGGATGAGTGTCTTCGAGGTGTTGCCATGAATGGAGTATGTAGGTACTAAGCCACTAGGCAAGAAGGATTGGGATGGACAACCTTTTGAGATTTATTTGAAGGCTTCAGGGTGGATCCACCCATGGCACTCCTCTTGCTTGTTAAATTGCATTTATGATTATGCTTATATTTTGGATATCTAGATATTAATGCTAACAAATATATGTGTGTGTGGGAATGTTGTTAATATGGTGAATGCAGATTTCAAATCAAGATTACTTAATTAAAAAGAACAATCATGTGGAAAGAAGGAACCCTAAACCTAATCAACAAATGAATACTAGGGCAAACCGGGTAAGGGACATTATAGTGGTATCAGAGCATCTTTCCTGCCATCTTGTGCGTGCTTGAGCTAGTTGCTTGCATACTTGAACTACCTGCTTGCCTACTTGAGCTAGTTGCCCACTTGCTTGAGCTATTTGTGTGCTTGAGCTACTTGCTTGTCTACTTGAGCTACTTGCCTACTTGCTTGAGCTGGTTGACTACTTGTTTGAGCTGGTTGCTTGTGTGCTTGAGCTACTTGAGCTAGTTGCCTACTTGTTTGAGCTGGTTGCTTGTGTGCTTGAGTTGATTGCCTACTCACTTGAGCTAGTTGTTTGCATGCTTGAGCTAGTTGCTTGTGTGCTTGAGCTACCTACTTGTCTACTTGAGCTGGTTGCTTGTGTGCTTGAGCTATTTGCTTGTCTACTTGGGCTGGTTGCTTGTATGCTTGAGCTACTTGCCTGTGTGCTTGAAGCCTTGAACTACCTGCTTGGTTGAGCTACTTGTTTGCCTAGTTGAACTACTTGCTTGCTTGGTTGAGCTACTTGTTTGCCTAGTTGAGCTACTTGGGGTTTTTGCTTTAATTTTTGATTCATGTGGTTTTAAGTTGTACTGAGTCAAAAAATCTAACTCATTGCTTTTGAAAATGGAGAAATAGTAGAACTTAAGAATATTAGTCAATATATTGTCCTCATAACCAGAGTAACCATCACTTGGGTTAGAACTTCCAACTCCTATCAAAGATACTAGCATCACCACAAGAAACGTCTTAAAATCACACATCTTAGATCATGATTGCTTGAGGGCAAGCAATCTTGGGCAGGGAGGACTGTCATGTCCCCGAAATAGCAGAATTATAAAGACCAAGTGTTAAAATACAAATAAATTAATAAATAAAATAAATAGCAATATTAATATTAAAATATAAAATAAATGTGTATCATATCAATATAAAAATATAATAATAATATATAGGCAAATTATTGTTATTACATTTTATTATTAAATAACTTAATATCAAAAATAATAATAATAAATAAATATTATAATCATTACACATCAAAGATTGTAATACATTAGAATAAAATAATAATAAGATATTAGCAAATTGTTTTATTATTATACTTTAATGTTAAAATATGTTCAATAAAAAATCAAAATAAAATAATAAAATAAATAGAAATCTGAAATATCATAATTATAGTAATAATATATTATTTTAAAAATAGATATTATTGTGATAATAAAGGCAGCAATTAAATCTAACAAAGGGATGTATTTTATGAAAAGTCACTTCTTTCACCAAACAATACATTCCCCCCATGAGTCACCTACCTTGAATGGTATAAATAGAAGGAAGGAAAATAAGGAAGGGGGCGAAAACATTGAGAAATACAATCTGCAATTTAGAACAGCAGCAACAATGATTGTTATGCATTGGATTGGAATATAGTCATTTAATATATATATATATAATTTAATAGGCATAGAAGTATATATGCATAGATATAGATAAATTTTCTAATGAATAATATTCAATAAATAAAGAATATATATGAATAAGGAAGGAATAATTATATAAACATATATATATATATATATATATACTAATGGATATAAGTAAAAGAATAATTATGTATATGTATATAAAGTATATATATATATAGATATAAATACATATACATGATTATGCAATAATGATACTTATAAGTAATGATGACTCTTTAATATAAACATAAATAGATTATATATTTATGAATTGTCCTCATCCTATGATCAATTTAGTATAAGGTTGAAGGAGGCGAGTAAGGAAACATGGAGAGATATAGCAACTCAGGTGATGTACTCACTTAGCAATAATATTTAGCATATTTTGAATATAAGAAATTGATATTGCTAATTTGATTATTGATATAATGTTTTCTTTAATCTTATCATAATGAGAATTATTCTAGGAAATGATGAACTTAAAGAACCATTGATAAATGAAGATATATTTGATTATAGGCATGAAATAAATCTTGGATGAATGCAAATATAGCTGATCATGTAAAGATTGTCTTCTTTGTGCTTGTAACCCTATTAGGAAGGGTGAACCATGGTTGAAGTAGATTGTCTAAAAACCCCACTTTCAGCCCCTTAGGCCCTAGACAAGGGATTGGGCCCTGCAGCCCCTTAGGCCCTTGAGTAGGGATTGGGTTATAGAAGGTTGGGGGTCCCACCTAGGCTTGTGCCCCTTAGGCCCTAGACAAGGGATTGGGCCTTGCAGCCCCTTAGGCCCTTGACTAGGGATTGGGCGAATAGGAGGTGGTAGACCTTAAGCTACTTAAGGATTTCATGATTCCTCTCCCCTTGATAGGATGAGTGTCTTCGAGGTGTTGCCATGAATGGAGCATGTAGGTACTAAGCCACTAGGCAAGAAGGATTGGGATGGACAACCTCTTGAGATTTATTTGAAGGCTTTAGGGCGGATCCACCCATGGCACTCCTCTTGCTTGTTAAATTGCATTTATGATTATGCTTATATTTTGGATATCTAGATATTAATGGTAACAAATATATGTGTGTGTGGGAATGTTGTTAATATGGTGAATGCAAATTTCAAATCAAGATTACTTAATTAAAAAGAACAATCATGTGGAAAGAAGGAACCCTAAACCTAATCAACAAATGAATACTAGGGCAAACCGGGTAAGGGACATTACAAAATGTGCAGATGATTTGGACCTACTAGAATACAAGGTCAATATGCTACTACTTGTCACAATTGAGGAGGTCAGCACAATAGTTTCCAGATTTATCTAGTACAATGCCACTCGGGAGGATAAGGATGTGCCCTAGCTCCTCACTCTACTTCACTCATTGATCACTGATTGTATTCTAGGAAACCCTAGTTAGGTTACTTTGTTATAATCTCTGTCATTGATCTTGGATCAAACTTGGCCGTTTATTTCAGTTCCAAAACTCTAGATAAACTCTCATTTTTCATTTCATTGTATGGGAGAGAGTCTTATGAAATTGTTGCTCATAACTATTTTGAGAATAAAATTTCATATTGCATGAGTTGCTTTGAATCCTCCTATTGTCAAGTGGTTGCATGGTTACGTATTTTCTTTCTTCCACCTAGAGTAGATTAAAGTAGTATTTAAATCGAATGCATGTTAGATGAATGATAGATTGATAGTATAGATTGGTGAAACTTTCGCTCATACTTTCTTTGAATGGATGATTTTCGTTCAATGCTTAAAGTTAGACTGAGCTTATAATGTGGATGCTTCAGTGCTTACTTTGAATAATATTGTTCTCATTCATAGTACAAAAATCTTAAGCACAAATCCTAGAAGATTGCACTTGCTTTGTGTAGTTGTCATAAGCGTGGCGAAACAAAGTATTGTTCTTAGTTTCACTTAATCCTTATCATCTCTTGATTTTATAAGAGTAGTATAGGACTTCTAAACCCTTATCCCGTTTCCTTTTTTTTTAGAATCTCAAAATTGAAAATCCCCCAAAAAATAAAAATATAAAGCATTCAATGTCAAATCCACCTAAGTCCTCACTCACGAGTAATTTGTCAAACATAAGTCCCTTTGTGTTACCAACAAATCACAATGCCCATTGAGTTTATCCACACGTCAAAACCTGACTGAAGAAACATTGGAATTGCCGTATGATCTTTCTTGCAATCTTAGCATACCTGGTAGTTTTTCAAGATAGGATATAGCGTCTTTGGACTCTTTATTCTAAACATGTCCGGTGTGTCACAAAATGCACATCAACAGGAGGCTTGTGCTCTTGGGCTTAGATGGATAGCTTCGGGTGGACTATCTTGCTTCTCATCCAAGTCCTGGTATGATTAAAGTTTCCACTATGCATTATGGATATTGGTAGTTTAGATAGTCTTGGAATAGTTATGTATCTCATATTGATAAGACATTTATTATGTTTTGATCGCATGAATTATATTTTCAATATTATCTAGCATGATTGCAGGGCCTAAAGCCAAGAATTATCTTGTTTAAAGCATTAAGTGGTAAGTTACAGCCCTAACTACATCAAGCATGTGATTCTAGGATAAGATTTAGAGTTATCCCAAAAAAGGGGACATTACATTTTTTTAGATGCCACTTCATGAATTGGCTCTCCTTAGACAAACATTTTATGTATCTAATGTAAAAAATATTTTTAGTTGATGAAGAATGATATGTTGATGCTAATTTGATCAATCTGTTGAGTCAAAGATATGCGGAATGCTCACTTAATCTGGGGTTGGTAGATCTCCCTGTTACACTTGTATGTAGTTGACCATAGGAAGCCATAGAACTTGCAAAGCATCCAATGAACTTGAAAAAGGATGAAGGTCTATACTTTGGGAAAGGTTGGAAACCTATTGTTCAAAGACCTAGAGTAGAATGAGGCAAGAGTTCTCAGTGTATAATAATTAATTAATAATATCATAATTGTAATTAATGGTCGTTATCTTGCACATCCTCTTTGATTGTTAACATCATGAACGATACTCACTTACTGTAGATTTTAATTAATGATGTTGATTATACTTTTATCTTGTAATGGATTTCCTATGTGGAATTTGTCACCGAGTTATCTATATAAGGAGCTGTATATCTGTAATCTCTTCATCATTTTCGTCCTGATGGTGGATCTTGAAGGAGATCTGAAATGCCAATTTGTTTCCTACCTTAAACAGTTGTTTCCAGAAGCTTTTCATTTGAAGTTTTCTGAAGCTTTTCATTCAAAGTTTTATGAACTTTGGAAGCTTACAATATTTAATTAATAAAAATATGAAATCATTTTATATTCCAAAGTTGGTAATGATAGGAACATACTCTTAGAAAGCTTACTCCTGAGCACAAAATACAACAAAAAATTTCTTACCTCGTGTCAACTATTGCAAAGTGATTTCTCCATTGTATACCCACCTGATTATCTCATATCTTGCTTTTAACTCCAACAGTATCCCTGCCTGGTATGCAACCTGCAAATTTCCTACCTCCATTGGCTCATCTGGTTTGCAAATTAGGCAATTCTACATTGAGGTCAGGAACTTGTTTGTTCATTTTCTGGTGGTTCTGCCATTTCTAGGGTTAAGAAAAGCTTCTTTCCTCAGCTGAAATATGCAAGCTGTTTTGATTACTGGCTCAAAGCCAGGGAAATTTAAGCTTACCACTGTAGCCTGAGCTAAACATAAATTTGGGGTACCCAAAAGAGGCGAGGAAGCACAGTGATCAAGATTTAAGTTTATCATATAGCATCAAAACATTAAGAAACATTAATTTTAATTTGTACTTCTCCACATAAATGTTCAAGCGTAAACATTGAAACACAACTTTTGAATTTCCATGAATACTATCAATATGCATAAATTTTGTTTATTCATAACTTTGAGCCACCCTCTCAAACTGTTCTGAACATTTTTAAAATTCCAAACTTTGAAGACCTTACTGCAAATTTAGCCTACCAACTTTTTGAATAAGGTAATAATGGTGTATGGCTAGGTCCCATTTTGTAGAGTGGCTCCACTATAAGCTGATATTATGGTGCACTTATGGTGCTGTCATGGTTGGCTAAGATTTTTGAATCCTGAAGAAGAGTGAGGGAAAGTGGTATCAAGCAAGTTTTGAATCCTGAAGAAAAGAAGTGCAGATATCTTACTGTACTGAATGCTGGGTAGAAGTTATCCTAGAAATCTAGTTGTCAATAAATTGCCTAAGCGTAAGGCAGTTTACAGTAGATCTAAAGTCAATATGCCTCCACAAAGAGTGGGTAGAGGTCAAGGACCAAGGTATTGCTAACATTGCAGGAAGAATGGAAGAAATGTCTGAGACAATGAGAAATGTCCAGATAGGTTGGATGTTGTTGACAAAGATAGGAAAAGGGATCATACCTTGGAGATGATGAAAGTGATGAAGAAATTGAAAGAGGAAATAGACAAGTTGCTGAATCAATCGTAGGAGACAAGGAAGATCAAAATCAAGTGAAGATATCGAAGGTTACTTCAAGTATTGGTAAGAAATCTAGAATTGTTTTTCCTAGTTATGATGCTAGCATAAATCCTAAAGAATTGATGGATTGGTTGATTGAAATAGAAGAATATTTTACGCATGGAAAAATATTAGACTCTAAAAGAGTAAGTTACAAAATTGAAAGCACATGTTGCATAATGATGGAAAGAATTATAGTTAGAGAGAAATAGAAGAGCAAAGGAAAATATTAAAAGATGCGATAGGATGGTGTATAATTTGAAAGCTAAGTTTATCCTTGCAAGCTATTAATTATATTTGTTGGAAAAATTGCAGAATTTGAGACAAAAAGATACGAATGTGAAGGATTATACAAAGAAGTTTTACAAGTTGAAAATTAGGGTTGGTCATCATGAAGTTGATTAGGAAAAGGTGGTGACATATATTAATGGTTTGAGAGGATCTATACAAGAAGAATTGACAATGATAAGGATGCAATCAATTGAAGAAGCATATGAGTTTACATTGAAGGTAGAAGAAAAGATGACTAAGAGATGAAAGATGGAGCAAAATAGACAAAGAGGAATAAGTGGCAGATTCCACAGAGGAAGACATCAAGGTAATGGTAGAGGAGATGGATATGAAGATACATAAGAAAAAGGGATTGATAATTATTTCTACAAGGAGAAATCTGATGGATATTGACGAGGAAGAGGTGGATTTGGAAGTGGTGGAAGATCATTTTGCAATACTTGTTTCAAATGTGGAGTTGAAGGATGTAGGGCATTCGAGTGTCTCCAATCACAAGGAAGTAATAATAAAAGACCTGAAGGAAGAAAAGAATCCATTGGGCACCTAGCTGAGTGAATGAACTAGAAAGCGATGGTTCATTGTTAATGAAAAGAGTATTATTGAAGCTTAGTAATGAGGATTGCAAGAAGGAATTTCTTTAGAACCATTTGCAAAATTGAAGGTAAAATGGTGTAAAATCATAATTGATAGTGGAAGTACTGATATTTTTGTGTCAAGTGAAATGGTTGATAAGTTGAAGCTAAAGAAGATAGAGCTTTGTAGTCTGTACATAATTTCATGGGTGTAGAAAGAACATAAGGTTTTGGTAAGTGAACAATGTTTGGTCAAGTTCAAGATAGGATCATATTATGATGAGGTATTGCATGATGTATGCCTATGGATGTATGCCATTTACTCTTAGAGAGAACTTGGCAATATAATAGAAAAACTATTCATAATGGTAGCAAAAATACATGTACTTTGATGAAGGGAGGTGAGAAACATGTACTTACTCCATTGAAAGATACAGGAAATCAGATAAATTGTTTTGCTAGAATTTATTTAGTTGATGTTAGGAAATTCTCAAAAGGTTTGAAGCATGAAAAGATGTGTTTTGGAATAGTTCCCGAGATATGAAGTAGCATTGATGAAGGGAAAGGGTTCTGAGTTGTTGGAGTACTGTCATGCCCCCGAAATTGCAATACTAAAATATAAAACATTGAAACACAAAATAAATAAATATTAAAAATATAAATATAAATATTAACAATTTAAACATTATTATAATTATAATCATGAAACGAAATATATTAACAGTAAATTCAAATGAGAAACATATAATATAAAATGATATCAACAGATTAGTTTATTAACTAATCTTTATACCCCTCTTATTTGGCCGACCTCCTCTTCATACATACTGGCCGACTACATTAGCAGCGGCCGACCCTGGATATATTCAATCGCAAAAGATAAAAGACAGGGAATTATTTAAAAAGGAAGTGTTACAATTAAGGAGGGACTCATCCTATATAAGCAATGGTTAATTAAGGAAGACAACGATGGAATCATTTATAGGCAGTAAGATTAAAGGAGCGATTGATATATTAAAATAATAACTAAGACATGGATTCATTTATAGAGCAGATTTATAAGTTAACAGCGATCCATCTTAAATAGGAGACAATAAAATAAATAACAAAATATTTAAGGCAGCACAGGAAGACATGGTTCTTGGCAAGGGATCTTATTTATGAAGGGATGTGACTTTTCCTCTCAAGGGGGAGATATTAAAGGGAAGTCACATCATTTGCAGGAAGGGGATCATATACACCAGCAGAGATAAAATATCTAGGTCTAAAAGAGATATATGCAGGTCTTCAAGAGGCATATGCAGATTTGAAAGAGATATAAAAGAGCATTCAAATGAAGGGAATACATTCTGAGTTTAATTTATTTCATCTTGTCAGGAACTGATGTGTTGCATTTGTTCTTCCATTTGCAACACGCATCTTCTTTCTTCTGAGAGGAAATGATGAGATAGCTCCCTTAGGAAGTGCAGCATTAATGAATGAAAGCACCTATCTATCCCATAGAGTTTGTTATTGTTTGACTTTAAAGAGCATTCGAGTCATTAACTTCACTGTAAGATATAATTGTGTGAAACCTGCAGAGCAATGGTTTTGGTTGAATAACAGCAAGCAAAATTCTTTGCTTTATAGAAAATGAAAGGTGCTCACAGGCAAAAGTTTCCCTAAACTTAGGTTGGCTTCTTACAATTGAATATCCATGAAAAAATGTTTGGCATCCATGAATGAAAAACTGCAGAGAGCAGCTCACTTTCCATAACAATCAGCACAGGAAAACAAGAAATCTCAAAGGTGTAAGTTAGATTACACACACTAGTAGCCAAGCATTAACAGGGTAAGTGCTTAGTTTCTTAGGTTTACTGCTCAACAATTTAGTGTTTCCAAGAGGGAAATAATCAGAAATAAGATCTGCATTCAAGGAATGACATGCAGGAATGCATCTGCATTCAGAAAAGCAAATATGAATCAATATATGGAAAAACAACCAGAAATCTGGGAAAGGCAGCAGCCCCTAAATATAGTAAGGGATTGATATCAAGAAGTATGTATGAAGAAGAAGATAATTCAATGAGAGATAAATGATAAATCAATAAGGGAAATTGAACAACAAGGCAATTGGAGCAGATCAAACTTGATTATTTGCACTCAAGGGCAGAATCGGTAATTATTATAGTTACTGCTGTGAATCTAGCCATCTTATGTGCTAACAACTATTGTGGTATGCTCTATCATGATTATTGTATGTACTTTTATATTTTGTTATTTATATTTATTATTCTCATCAAATAACCATGGGGAGGAGTGGGGGAGATACCAGTGGGTTGAGCAGATACTAGACTTCTTCCTAGGTACGCCACTCCATGATGGATGACTGTGTGCATCACTTGGAGCCAGGGGGGTGATATCCACCCTTGCGCTTAGGGAGAGGATGTCTATGGGCCTCTTATGGTAGCCTTTTCCCTAACCTCTACGTGGATTGGTGGTTGAGATGAATTTAAGGAAGTTTCAGTCATAAGAGGAATGGATAAGGCAGCAAGAGTAGGGAATGCAGATACAAGTTGTTCGCCAAGTAGGCCACCCCATGTGGTATGACTGTGTATGCCACTTGAGGGCCAAGAGGGATGGTATATCCGCTCTTGGGTTTGGTGTGGATAGCTTCGGGCGGACCTATCATGCTCCTCATCCAAGTCCCATTATGATCCCACTTCCAATGTGTATTATGGTATTGTGTGACTTATATTATTTGAAATAGTTAGATATTTACATGATTTAAATAGATAAAAACATTTATTATATATGTTTGATTATATGAATTATATTCCAATATTATCTAACATGATTGTAGGACCTAAAGTAAGACTTATCCGGCTTAAAGAATTTAATTGGTAAATTGTAACCCTAACTGCATTAACTTGCATTTCTAGGGCAAGAATTAGGGTTATCCCAAAAGGGGGCATTACAAGTACATTGATATAGTGTTTGATAATATGCCAGATGGATTACCACTAGTTAGAAGTATTAGTCACCAGATTGATTTGATTCTAGGAGTGAGTTTACCAAACAAGGCTGCTCACAAATTGACAATGATAGAAAATCAACCTGAATAGACAATTTCAAGAGTTGTTGATTTAAGTTTGATCAGAGAAAGTTCAAGTCCTTGTGCAATACTAACCTTATTAGCACCAATGAAAACAGGATGGAGAATGTGTACAAATTGTAGAGTGCTAGTGTTTTAATTTGCACCTTTTAGTGCAACAAAAAACAAAATAGATGTGTGGTAGAATCATTCATCAAACTAGAAAGGGAAGCTCCTTATAAATAAAAAAATCATAATATACACAATATGTATTTGCTATTTATAATGTGTACAATGGTTTTCTAGGTCACTTCAATAAAGTTAAAAGTGTACTTTTGGTGCAACAAAAAACAAAATAGATGTGTGGTAGAATCATTCGTCAAACTAGAAAGGGAAGCTCCTTATAAGTAAAAAAATCGTAATATGCACAATATGTATTTGCTATTTACAATGTGTACAATGGTTTTCTAGGTTGCTTCAATAAAGTTAAAAGTGTACTTCTTGGATTCACTTAGAGCAATAGTTTGAGATGCTCTTCAATTCAGGGAAATTGATTTTTTTATACTTTTTGGCTGAAAATAAATCCTACAACTACACACTTGTGTTGTTCAACTAAAAGCCGAGATTGAACTATGCACACATAAAGATTGGATAGATTAAACACAAATACACAAATGCTTTAGTAAATTAAATTAAAGGATCAATACAAAGCCACAATCTCTAACTTTGAGCAAACTTGCAATACAAAGCTTGCAACTTGCTAAAAGCAATTTAATCTCCCTCAATACACATAACAAATATTTTAATAGAAATTTGAAAGAAAGATAGGCATGACAAATTCTATTTAATAAATATTGAATTTTGGATTAACTTTAACATTGAATAGCGATTTCAGCAATATGTAGGCTTGAGAATAACCATTGATAATCTAAATGCAGATAGCACTTATTTATATTGTTTACAAAGATATGCATGAAAATAAATGAAATAAATTAATTGTATTCCTACCCTAACTACAACTGCTTGCTTGACTCTTATCACAAAAGAATCATATCCACTAATTCTAATATTGCATGTGATTGTTAGTTTGATTGACAATCAAAATTATTACAATTTATCCCTTAATACTCACATCCAAAGATAGGTGACCTAACAATAAGTGACAATGGGTTATAAATAAAAAATGCTGAATTCAGAGGAAAGTTAAAAGCATAGTAACGAGACTCGGACTCGGCTCGGACTTGGCTAGGGCGACTCGACTCGGGACGAGGACTCGGCGCAGACTCGGCAAAATGAAAAAAAGTTGAAAAAACCCTAGAAACTTAGAGATTTTTAAGGATTTAAAACTTGTTTCAAGCATCCTTTATTGAATACAATACAAATAAAATAAAATTTAATCACATACACAAGTATACAATGATCACATAAGTATAAAGTACACAAATTGTAGTTGCGCCGCTGAAGGAAATAGCATACTTAGATTAAGATATATAAAATTAGTCAAATGTATACAAAACTCATGGAATATGAAATCCATAATATCAAATGTTCCATACAAATATGAAATATCAAAACAATAGCTATAAGTCTATGACTCTATGGCATAGTGGAGCCAACATCCTTCCTACGAAGGCGTCTAAGGATCCTGGATGATGAAAAGCTACTTACATAAGTATTGTAAAATGAAAAGTTTTAAGTTTTTAACTCTAAATTTGAATTCGATAATGAGATACATCTAGATTCTAAAATAATACAATTTAAATATAAATTTTAGAACAATTGAACGAAAAAGAATTACCTGGCTACATGGAAGGGAATGGTGCAAAAGTACCAAAAGTCTACAATTGTCTTTTTTGTTGCATCATGTGCGTCCTTGTTCCAACCCATGCTCTCAAGCGACGGTTGAGAACCAGGAGTAGTGTGTGGTACAAAATATGAGTCCATGACATCAAATGTTCCAAACAAATATGAAATATCAAAACAATAACTACAAGTCTATGGCTCAAAGGAGTTTGCATCCTTCCTACGAAGGCATCTAAGGTGGGTCGTAGATGATGTAGCAATTGCAGCCATAGTCTCTGCTTGTGACTCCATGCCACCCTCACCAACATTAGTTTTGGATGTGTTTGCTCATGCTTTAGCCTCCTCCTCTGCCTTGGCTATAGCCTCAACCTCTCTATCTACCCAGTCAACCCAATCAAGGTCCTCATCACTAGCACAAGTAGACATCGATCATATAAGTATAACTATAAACATAAATTGCAGCCATAGTCTCTGCTTGTGACTCCATGCCACCCTCACCAACATTAGTTTTGGATGTGTTTGCTCATGCTTTAGCCTCCTCCTCTGCCATGGCTATAGCCTCAACCTCTCTATCTACCCAGTCAACCCAATCAAGGTCCTCATCACTAGCACAAGTATACATCGATCATATAAGTATAACTATAAACACAAATTGTAGCTGAGTTGCTCAAGAAAATAACACACTTAGATATATAGTCAAAGACTCAAATGTATACAAAACTCATGGAATATGAAATCCATGACATCAAATGTTCCAAACAAATATGACAATAGCACACTTAGATATATAGTCAAAGACTCAAATGTATACAAAACTCATGGAATATGAAATCTATGACATATCAAAAGATTCAAAACAATAACTAGAAGTCTATGGTTCAAAAGAGCCTGCATCTTTCCTATGAATGTGTCTAAGATAGGTCCTGGATGATGTAGTAGCCATAATCTCAAGTATCAGGGAAATTGCCCTAATGGGGTTGAGAGGTAGTGCCCTTTGTGGGGGTTTAGGCGCAGTGCCTCTAGTGGGGTCAAGGGTCAATGCCCCTCGTGGGGGTTTGGGTGCAGTCCCCCCAATGGGGTCAAGGGGCAACGCCCCTTGTGGGGGTTTGGGGGCAGCGCCCCTTGCGGGGATCTGGGAGCAGCGCCCCTAGTGGGGTCAAGGGGCAACGCCCCTTGCGAGTGTCTTAGGGCAGCGCCCCTAGTGGGGATCTGGGGGCAGCACCCCTTGCGGGGGTCTGGGGGCAGCACCCCCAACGGGGTCGAGGGGCAGCGCCCCTCGTAGGGTCCTAGGGCAGCGCCCTGGGCCACTCCCTATTGCGATACAGGGCAAGGTCAAGGGGCAGCGCCCCCGCCACCAAGCCCAAATTAAGACCTCCAAAACCATACAAACCTCCATGGCATACATCATTTTGCATTCACAATAAGTAAATAAATTAAAAAAATAAAATTCAAATTTCATGTATTTTTTTCACTTTCAAACCTTGCCTTTTGTCAAGTCCTGCTGATGGGACTCGCTTGGACTCGGCGAGTTTGGCGATTCTACCAGACTCGACTCGGTAGGACTCAGCCGAGTCCGAGTCCGAGCCCCCAGGACTCGGCCAGGGTGACTCGACTCGGGACTCGTCGAGTCCTGGCGAGTCTGGGCGAGTCTCGTAACTATGGTTAAAAGTAAGGAAACTCCAAATATGTGTTTCTCCTTTAAAATGGTGATGGCTATATTGATTTTGGTGTTCTTTCTGCTGTTCTAGGAGACTAAAAGCTAAGTTTTTATTTAAAAGTAATCTTTCTCTATATAGCTGCCAATATCTTCTAAAAATACCACTATTATTCTTTCCCCATTAAAGAACAAACCTCTAAAATAAGTGTTTGTATTTTATATTGTAAAGGTTTGTTTCATTTTTAATAGTCATTAACTCTTCGTATAGGTGCAGATTTGACCTTATTAAAGCTAAGTTGTCTCCACAAGAATTGCATTCTTGCTGCTTGAGTGTGCACATTGAAATTGAACATTTAGATGTTGAAAATTAACTTCTTTTAGGCACATATTTCTCCCTTATCCATGCTTCATTGAGGCACATGCCTAGACATTAGGTGCACGCATTAACACTGGTCCTTTTGAAAATAATTTTTTAAGGAAAAATTTAATTTAACTAGGCACACACTTTTGTTTCTCACGTGTACTTGCATGATGCCATTTTGACACATAAAACCCATGATCTAACACTCTCTTGTGTGCATCACTGGTATGATGAAAACTTAGAGTTTGAAGACCAAAACCCTTCATTCTTGCACGTGCCTGTCTATAGGCCCTTAGATTTCATTTCTTTTGAAAAAAATTTCTTCTTTGATGAGGCATGTGTTGATGTTATAGCAGCTTAGGGCTGCATTTCCATTGCACACGCTTCAAGGAGAAAGCACAAATTAAATGATAGCCTTCCGGCTATTTAATTTATATTGCTAATACTTGATAAACATAAAGGGCCGACCCTATAATGGTTCGCATGTTTTGTTTATTCATTGGGCCGACCTACATTGTAATTAATATATTATGTATTCTTAAAAGAGGGCCGACCTAAGTTGAGGAGGTGCCCCAATTGTGTATATACAAGGTCTCTCCTTGTCATAATTCATTCAAGTTCTTCAAGCAAATTCGCATCTAGAGCAGAAGTTCGCACCTTTATAGCAGCAGTCCGAATTCAAGGCAGATCATATTCATTTGTACATTTTGCATCTAGGAGAGGTGTGATTTCATTGTATCAATTATTGGCCATTGCTGGGCCTAAGTTGTAAGTAGATTTCTGCTCTTGTTTCTATTATATATAAGAGGACTGTTTGCTGGGTTTTTCTCCCTCAAGAGGAGGGTTTTTCCAGGGTATCTTGCTGTGTTTATTATCTTATGTGTTGCAATATTTTTAAGTACTTTCTGTTTATGATCTGATCTAAGAAACACTAACATGGTATCAGAGCGGGTTTGAAAAAGATCGTGATCAGATTTAGTTTGCAGCACTCACTCTAACCTTTTTCAGTCTATCTCCTAATTCAAATTTCAAGATGGTGAATGGTCTGAAAATCGAGGATAGACTTGAAGAAGTTTCGAACTACACATCATGGAGGTTCAGGATCATGCTCACATTGGAAGAAAATGATTTGGCTGAGTTTGTGAAAACAAAAGTTCCCAAACCTGAGGAGGAAGAAGAGAAGTTGCAGTGGAGGAAGAAAGATACTAGGGCAAAGAAAGTGTTGGTTGATTCCGTCAAGGATCATGTTGTACCGATTGTCTTCAAGTTGGATACAACAAGAGAGATGTTTACAACTTTGGAAGAGATGTATGAAATCAACAACACCAGTCGAGCACTTGCACTAAAGCAGCAACTTCATCATGTGAAAATGGCGAAAGGAGAATCTGTAATTACTTACTTCATGAGGATTTCAGAGATAAGAGATCAACTCTCCACAATTGGTCACATGATTGATGACAAAGACTTGACTATGCTTGCTCTCAATGGTCTTCCGCTTTCATGGGAGTCGTTTATTCAAGGAATCAGTGCAAGATCTAAACTTCCCAAGTTTGATCGATTGAGGATTGATTGCATTCAAGAGGAGTCGAGACTAACGGCTAGGGGCATTGGTCAAAGTTCAAAGAATGAAGAAATACATGTTCTTGCCTCTCATTCATCGAAGAAAGGAAAAGGCTTTAAGAAAGGGTTCTTCAAGAGGAATCGAGAAAATGGAAATGATGGTGCTCCTGCCTTCAAAAGGAAACGAGACTTGTCCAAGATTCAATGCTTTCGGTTGACAAGTATGGCCACTTTGCGAAAGATTGTCCTCTCAGACCTAAGCAGCAAGTTGCCACTGCAAGTGTTAAGGAAGTGGCCCCACAGAAGAACTCGAGTGATTATTTGTTCTATTCAGCCTTGTCAAGCAATGTATCCACCGATGACAACTCTTGGCTGATTGATAGTGGTGCCTCTTGGCACATCATCGGATTCAGGGGGCATCTATCAAACTTGATAGAGAATTACTCTAGTGAACAAGTTGTTATTGGAGACGATGCTAGGTATTCTGTGAAAGGAGTTGGGAACTCCTCTCTTCACTTGGATTCCAGCATAACTTTGGAATTGAATGATGTTCTATTTGTTCCAAGCATAAAGAGGAATCTTGTCTCCATTTCAGCTTTAGAAGACAAGGGTTATCAAGTTGCATTTTCTAAAGGCAAAGTTCTTATATGGGCAAAGAACTCCAACTTCAAAACTACTCGGGTAATTGGAGTTAGACATGAATGTCTCTACAGGCTATGCACTCGTCCCCTTCAAGCTCTTGTGCATAACTCTTCCAACATATGTGATCTTTGGCATCGAAGATTGGCCCACATTCACTTTCGAGCATTACTGATCATGGAGAAGATGGTCACCGGTCTTCCGAAATTCAACCAGGAACATGAAGGTACATGCAAAGGATGCGCCCTAGGCAAGAATACAAAAGGTACGTTTCATTCTAGTGAAAGTAGGTCTAAATGTATTCTTGATCTCATTCATTCTGATTTATGTGGTCCAATATCTATTGCATCTTCTAGTGGTTTCTTGTATTACATTATTTTTATTGATGATTACTCTAGAAAGACTTGGATTTATTTCTTGAGATCTAAAGAATCTGAAGAAGTATTAGAAAGATTCAGAGAATTCAAGGCACAAGTTGAAAACCTGTCTGGAAAAAGGATCAAGGTTTTGAGATCCGATAATGGTGGAGAATACACCTCTGGCACATTTCGTGATTTCTGTATTGAAGCAGGGGTTAAGAGGGAGTTCAGTGTTCCCTATAATCCACAACAAAATGGTATTGCTGAAAGGAAAAATTGGTCTATTGTGGAAGCAGTCAAAGCTATGATTCATCATCAAGATCTGCAAATCTCTCTTTGGGCTGAGGCATCTAGGACAGCCGTCTATGTTCAGAACAGGTGTCCCCACAGGATCTTGGAGAATAAAACTCTTGAAGAAGCATTCTCAGGGGTGAAACCAGAAGTTAGTCATTTGAGGATCTTTGGTTGTCCAGTACATGTTCATATTCCAAAGGAAAAGAGAACAAAGTTAGAACCTTTTGGGAAGAAGGGAATTTTGGTAGGCTACAATGAGACATCGAAAGCCTACAAAATCTACATTCCAGATCAGAAGTCTATTGAGATTAGTAGAGATGTCACATTTGAGGAAGATGTTGCTTCCAGAAGATCCAAGGGCACTCCTATGGAGATCGATGAAGAAGAACCTCCTCAAGATATGGAAGTTGACCATATTCCAGAGAACCTGAAGGAGGCTCCAGAACCTAAAGAAGATGATGATCCGGTTGAACCCTTGGATCCTACTGATGGGCCTTTAGATATTGTGATTGGAAAGAAAAGGCCTCTTTGGGCTCGTAGGACAATGCAGGAGGCAAAAAGTTTTGCAGCCCCAAGAGGAGCCTTCAGAGAAAGCAAGAGACCTCATAAGTTCTCTAGTTATGTTGCCTTGATGAGTCAGATCATTGAGTCAGAGCCTTCAAACGTCAAAGAAGCTTCTAGTCAACAAGTATGGAAAGATGCCATGACTGAGGAGTATCAGTCCATACTTAAGAACGATGTTTGGGATATAGTTCCTAGACCCAAAGACAAATCTGTGGCGTCTTCTAAATGGCTCTTCAAAATCAAGCATGCAGCTGATGGGAGCATTGCGAAGCACAAGGCAAGATTCGTGGCTAGAGGGTTCTCGCAAAAAGAGGGAGTTGACTATGAAGAAACGTTTGCTCCTGTGGTTTGATATACATCTGTCAGAACCATCATTGCTATTGTTGCATCTAGAGGATGGAAGATTCACCAAATGGATGTAAAGACAACTTTTCTGAATGGTGTAATAGAAGAAGAGGTTTACATTGAGCGACCCGAAGGATTTGAGGTGCATGGGAAGGAGTCTCATGTTTGCAAGCTGAAGAAGGCCTTGTATGGTCTTAAGCAAGCTCCTCGTGCTTGGTACAAAAGGATTGATCATTATCTATTGAGTCTGGGTTTCTCAAAGAATGATGTAGATTCTAACCTCTACTTCAAGATAGTAAAAGGTGAAGCTCTGATTCTGGTTTTGTATGTTGATGATTTGATTATCATTGGTGAAGAACACCTAATTCTAAAATGTAATAAGGAGTTAGTTGCAGAGTTTGAGATGAAGAATCTTGGTCTCATGCATTACTTCCTTGGCTTAGAAGTTTGGCAAAAGCCAGATGAGATGATTCTAAGTCAAGGCAAGTATACTATTGACATTCTAAAAAGGTTTGGCATGATTGATTGCAAACCTATGTCTACACCCATGGAGACTAATCTAGATAAGTTGAAGGAGGCTGCAACTAGTTCAGAACCAGTGGATTCTACAATGTATAGGCAGTTGATTGGTCCATTGATGTATCTAGTTAACACTAGACCTGACATCTGCTATGCAGTGAGCGCACTCAGCCAGTTTATGTGTGAACCAAGGCAAATACATCTTGTTGTAGCTAAACATATCCTGAGATATTTACATGGCACAATTGGATATGGGTTGAGATATTCTTCAGGTGTGGATTTGGAGCTACATGGCTTTACTGATTCTGATTGGGTAGGATGTGTCTCAAATCGGAAGAGTACCTCTGGTTGTTGCTTCAGTTTGGGTACTGCTATGATTTCTTGGTGTAGCAGGAAACAATCTTCAGTGGCTTTGAGTACAACCGAGGCAGAGTACATTGCAACTTGTGTGGCAGCTCGGGAGGCAGTGTGGATTCGTAAGCTCCTTGCAGGATTGTTTGGACAATCAATGGAGCCTACCATTATACACTGTGATAATTAGAGCTGTGTAAAGCTTTTTGTCAATCCCGTGTTTCATGACAGAACAAAGCATGTTGAGATCAAGTACCATTATATTAGAGATATGGTATTGAGGAAAGCTATACAATTGAGGTATATCAGCACTGATGAGCAGACGACAAACATTCTCACCAAGCGTCTCTCCAAGATCAAGTTTGTGTACTTTCGAGAAAAGCTTGGTATGGTGGAGAATGCAGCCTTGACTGAGGAGTCTCAGTATCAGTGATTCTTAAAATTGATAATGCATTTCTCTATTGAGAGAGATTTGAGGTGTAAGCCCTTGATAATGCATTTCTCTATTGAGAGAGATTTGAGGTGTAAGCCCTTGGTAATGCATTTCTCTTTGAGATTTGAGGTGAAAGCCCTTGTTTCCACCCTCTGGGAGAGCCATGGTGGATGTCATGTGTGTGACTCCATGACAGCATCACGTGAGGGAATCCGTGATGATTTACTTGTACTTGTGTTTCACCCTTTGGAGGAGCCATGGTGAAAGTCACATTGAGGTGACAACATCACATTAAGTGATAAGCACTTGTACATACCATCTATGGAGGTAGCCATGATGGTTGATATCACGATGAGGTGATAGTCTATTTGTTTTCAGATTGAGATGATGTGTCTTGTGCAGGTGGAAGTATCATCCCTAGCTGAGAGGGAGTGTTGATGTTATAGCAGCTTAGGGCTGCACTTCCATTGCACATGCTTCAAGGAGAAAGCACAAATTAAATGATAGCCTTCCGACTATTTAATTTATATTGCTAATATTTGATAAACATAAAAGGGCTGACCCTATAATGGTTTGCATGTTTTGTTTATTCATTGGGCCGACCTACATTGTAATTAATAAATTATGTATTCTTCAAAGGGGGCCGACCTAAGCTGAGGAGGTGCCTCAATTGTATATATACAAGGTCTCTCCTTGTCATAATTCATTCAAGTTCTTCAAGCAAATTCGCATCTAGAGCAGAAGTTCACATCTTTATAGCAGCAGTCCGAATTCAAGGAAGATCATATTCATTTGTACATTTTGCATCTAGGAGAGGTGCGATTTCATTATATCAATTATTGGCCATTGCTGGGCCTAAGTTGTAAGCAGATTTCTGCTCTTGTTTCTATAATATATAAGAGGACTATTTGCTGGTTTTTTCTCCCTCAAGAGGAGGGTTTTCCCAGGGTATCTTGCTGTGTTTATTATCTTATGTGTTGCAATATTTTTAAGTACTTTCTGTTTATGATCTGATCTAAGAAACACTAACATCATGTGCTTATGGACTAGGCATGTGCTTGTGAATGCAATTTCAAACTTTTGATTGGTTCTCTTAATCTCACTTGTATAGCCTCGTGCACCTACTTTTTTGTTTTTACAAAAATGACCTGTATTTTTCTATTTCCATGCTCATGTGCCCCTTGTTTGGCCATGATTTTGTAGTTGTTGCAGCTATATTTTTTTTACTTATCCATGCATGTGAATTCATTTCGGACTCAGTTTTTGCATTTGAAAATTTGTTTTTTTATCTATCTTGGTGCATGTGACTCAAATCTTTGATCTTTTATTTTAGCTGCAAATTTTTGAAGCACAAACTTTATTTTTTGATTGTTCTACACTTTTTTAATCTCTTGGTGTGCACATGTTCATTGAATATCTGATTTGCACATCTTAGGTGTGTAACTTACCTCATACCTTAGCCATTTTTTGTCTTTAATGCCTACTTCTCACTTCTTTTCTTTCTGACGTGAGCTCTATGTGCTTAAATAGCAACATTTTAGGGCTGTGATCATTGTTCCTACGACAAGAAGAAAAAAATATGACAAAATACATAAAAAAACAATACAAGGTTTGGAATCAAGACTATTATATTTAACTTAACATGGAACTTTAGTTGTAATTTGGTCACAAAATGAATTTTTTTTATGGGTACAACACAAAGTTAGCAATAAGATCATAAGTTATAGGTACACGTTCTTATTGATAACTTTGGAATCAATACACATTCTTTACTCTCCTCCTTTGGTTGGTGCTAGTATGATTGTACCACACAAAGACTTAACCTTTCTTCAAGAACTGTTGCACTTCTATGCAATTTTTCATTTTCTATTGGCATCATTCTATGAGCAACCTTGTTTGGTAAGCTTGCTCCTGGAATCAAATCAATGTGGTGACTAATACTTCTAAATGGTGGTAAGCTATTTGGCATATTATTAGATGCTATATCACTATACTTATTCAACAACTCAAAAATTTCTATTTGTGTCTCTTCTCTTTCACTAGTGCTACTGCATATCTTGGGAACTACTGCAAAACACATCTTTTCATGCTTTAGGCCCTCTAAGAATTTCCTATCATCAACTAAACAAACTTTGGCACAACCATTCTTATATTTCCTTTATCTTGCAATGGAGTAAGTATATGTTTCTCACCTCACATCATCAAAGTACATGTATTTTATTTGCTATTATGAATAGATTTTCTATCATATTGTCAAGGTCTCTCTAACAATAAATGACATACATCCGTAAGCATAAATAACATCACACAATACTTCATTATAATATGATCCTATCTTGAACTTGACCAAACACTGTTCACTTACCAAACCTTATGTCCTTTCTACAACCATGAAATACTATATAGTGCTCAATCTTCTTCAGCTATAACTTATTAACCATTTCATTTGAGACAAGATTATCAACACTTCCACTATCAATTGCAAATTTAAAACATTTACCATTTGCAAATGGTTCAAATCAAATTCCTTCTTTGCATTGGTTCCTTTCTATCCTCATTATTAGGCTTTAGTAATACTCTTTTCATTAACAATTACTCACATCTTTCTAGTTCATTCACTCTGCTAGGAAATCCAATTGATTATTCATCTGCATGTGTGGCTCTTGCTGTTCCTTTCAGTCTTTTGATGTTACTTGTGATTGGGGACACTCAAAGATCTTATGTTTTTCAACTCCACGCTTGAAACAAGAACCGTGGAATGATCTTCCACCTCTTCCAAGTTTGCCTCTACCTTGCTGATATTCATAAGATCTCATTGTAGTAAGAATTATCACTTCCTTTTGCTTTTGCATCTTCATGTCCATGTCCTTTATCATTGCATTGATGTCTTCCTCTATAGAAACTGCTGCCTCTTCCTCTTTGTCTATTTTTCTTTATCTAAAATATCTCTTAGTCATGTTTTATTGCCTTGAGGGAAAATTGATATGTTTCATTCGATTCCATCCTCAGCATACTCAATTATTTTGATATAGATGCTCGCAAACCATTAATATATCTTCCCACTTTTTCTTGATCAACTTCATGATGACCAACCCTAATTGTCATCTTGTAAAAGTCCTCTGTATAATCCTTCATATTCATATCTTTTTGTCTCAAATTCTGCAATTTCTTCAATAGATCTAATTGATAATTTGTAGGGATAAACCTAACTTCAAATTTTGACACCATTCTATCCCATTTTTCAATCTTTTCCCGTTCTATTCTATATCTATCTAATTGCACTTATTTCCACCATAATGCAACATGTTCTTTCAATTTTGTCTTAGCACGCTTTATTCTTCCAAGATCTAGCATTTCTTCACACTCAAAATATTCTTCTATTTTAGTAAACTAATCTACCAATTCCTTAGGACTTAAACTACCATCATAACTAGAAATGCCACTTTTAGGTCTCATACCAATAGTTGAAATGGCCTCAACATCTTCACTTTATCTTGGTCTTCCTCTTCAATAATTGGTTTGGCAACTTGTCTATTTCCTCTTTTAGTTTCCTTATTACTTTCGTCATCTCTAGGTTTATGAATCTCTCTCCTATCTTCTTCAACAACATCCAATTGGATTTGGACATTTATCATTGTTTCAAACATTTTTGTCATTCTTCCTGCAATTTTAACACTACCTTGACCTTTGTTAGTGTGAACAAAGAAAGGATATGAGAGAAGGGATGTACTTCTAATGGTGGAGTTTTAGTCATAAAATTAGAATATGGCTCCTAAGATGTGTATAAATTAGGATAGATATTTGGATTAGCAATCTTCATGACATAGGCACTTGAGAAAGATAGATCGATTGGTTTGTCCATCCTTTGAGGTGGTGGATTTTCTTTTGGAAAGTCATTATTATGCTCACCTTAAAAATACCACTACCCCCACCGCCCCCCAGCCCCCCTTCCCCAAGCACAATAGGAAAATGTTTCAAGAACAAAGTTTCAATTGAAACACAATCTTTGTATGGGTTGAACTTCAGCTGGATTGGAAACACCTTTAGTTTTGCATTGCTAACACACAGGTGGAGACGAACAACCCAAAGGCTGATGCATTGGAATACCTCATGAACTAGAAAGTGCATCTTTCAATGGCATCACATTACTAGCTTTTGTACTAACCTCCTTAAGTTTATGATTGCACTAGTTTCCTTCAGTTAGGATGCAAAGCAGTATCGACAAGTCTATATAAGCCTTTGCACACATTGCTTGGCCTAATGCCTTGAGTAATTATTTATGCTGTTTTACATTAGAAACAATGCACTTCATCCCACAAAATTAAAGTAGAACATTAGGATTTTCTATAATCTGACTAATAGAGAGTAAATTCTTGTTCAAACTTGTAACATACCTAACATTTCATACTAAATTTTTTGATGCATAATTGAGTGCAAGTTTCACATCACCTGTCCCTTCAACTATATGTGATCATCAAGCAAAATGGAATCCCAACAACTATCATCATTAGTAAACTTGGTGTATTAGTTCTTTTTTTATTTCAAGTGTTTGGATGCACTTGAATTAAAGAACCAACAACTCTTTTTAACATTGTTTGAAAAAGCCATCAATGCAAACTCATCATCGTTTTCCTCAGCAATAACCATCACATTAGCTTCATTTGCGGCTTGTAGGATAGATAATATTGTTTTTTTGTACAATCTTTCTTAACATGCCCAAATAGTAGAAGCACTGTACATTTTTCCATGGTTGTGAAGTGAGAGGAGGAGAACTGTAGTTTGTACCTTGAAGTTGTGCAACAACTGCACTTTTTGAATTCCTAGAAGTAACTTCACTCATTTGTTCTTGTCAATGCTCCTTTTGCAATAGATATAAATTGAACTTGTCAAAGGTTAGAGTTTGGCTTTTTGCCTATAGGTTTAGAGACTTGACAAAAATCTCAAAAGAGGGTTGTTGAAATTGGTAGCTTCGGTCAAAGATCAATAATGATTGCATTCATGCATTATCATTATTGATATCAAATCTCCAATCCTAAGTATAAGCTGCTTTCATTAAATCAAATGCATATCGTCGGCTTTGTTAAAGACAAAGGGATTAAATATAAGAGACATGTCGATTGAAGAGAGGTGTTTTCTTGAGAGGTATCTTCCTAAAGTTGTGCCTCCCTAAATCGAAAAGACGTGTCTTCCTCACCCATACTTATGGGAGTTTTGATCTTCAAAGCATGTATGGAAATCGATAGATATTTTGCTCTTGTAGCTCGAATCTGACTCAGAAGATTTCAGACTTAGTGAAATAGGATAAAGACAAAAACATGGTATCAGAGCTGCGTTAAGAATTCACAACTCTAAATCCTTAGATCAATATCGCTGTTAGGTACGCAATTAAGACTGCGAGTCACATCGCCACCCCCGCAAGATCAACCGGTGGCTGCGTGAATCAAAGTTTATTCGGCGCCTTTATCTCGAGAGCTATCTAGTGACGCCACACGGAGCTCGAATGATATCACTTATGGGCATGAAAGTTTACAAAACTCTCCAAGATCAAAAGGTATAAATATATCAAAGGCCTCGTGAGGGGCAACTAAGCGCCATCACTTCCCCGATAGTGTGTCGACATCAATTGTATCCGCCATTCGCGATTTGGTAGACGTTTATTCTCAGCCAACCCTACAGGAGGGTGCCAGATCACTTCAAAGCGAAGAACTGCTCTTTCGAGCTTGCAAATTCGCAACAACTTGTAAATTTAGTAAATTAATCCAGCGACTGCTACATATCCAAAAGTAAAACTCATGGCATTCACAGTTGTTACTCATTTAACATTTGTCGTTGGAAATCACCATTGTTCGTTGCTATCTCATCCTACAATGTTAAATTGTTGGGCGTTTCTTCATTTGATATCTGGAGATTGGGAGCAATCACATCGGCTTTAATATAAACTGACCTTTCAATCGGGAGGTCTCCCTGACGTCAAACACGCACATAAAGTCTATACATCCGTCATTGGAGATACTCTAGAGAAGCTGTGAGGGGAGCAAGTACTCGACAAGGCTTTGGCTGAGCCTAGCAGCTCTGACCGAGCGATCTCCAAAATTGATCAGTGGCACTTTACCTTCAACTCTGTGTGACTAGGCCACTTCGCGTATAGCAACGACACTTAGTACTTTCACAGAAAGCAACTGCAACATCATATCGATTATTTTTTGTCGAGTTCGTGAGCCTAGAGTAAACTCTTCTTGTGTTTGGTATAATCGACATATTTTGCAAAATTAGAGTTTTATGCCGTCGCATTTCTTCAAACAGATAAATATATATATAAGGATATCATGACAAATATTATGGAGGTAAATCTACAGGTAATTGTTATCACCTGTGTCGTGCAAATCAGAGTGGCAACGATAGAAATTTGGCCGAGCCCAGGCTTTGGCCAAAACCTTTGGGTGGCTCCTTCTAAATAGAACTATCTTCTCTCATCCTCCAAAGGCATAGAAAGTGGGATTTGCTCTAACAATCTAGGCTAGGAGCCCCAAGCACCCACAGTGTGACTTAAGGGGGGGGGTGTTGGAAATAAGCCACACTCGGACCGATGATGGGCTGGCCACAAGGGGCTAGTAGCTCAGTTGGTAGAGCACTCTAGGAGCAAATGGAAGGTCCTAGGTTTGAGTCCTAGTTGGTCTTAATGAGCAATGAGCACTAAGTCATTAATCTCTGGACTGACTTGCAACAATCGATGCCACCTCAAGAGGAGAGAGCAAATCATTGCTTGAGGTTATCGATACCTCTCTTTCTAGCGTACGAGTTTCTCTTGAATTCTTTGAAGATAAGTATTCCCTTGTTTATATGTTTGAAATCTATAGTAAAACTTCAATTTGGCATTGGGTAAATAGATCTTGTGTGATTAATAAAGAGAAATTGTGTTTTCTCTTGATTTATGCTCACTAATTTAAGACCCTTGAAGATTCAAACTATTCATTTTATTGCTATAACCTAACATAGTAAACTTTGTATGATTAATTCTTTTATAGTTATGAACTATTAAGGAATCTCTTCTTATTTGTATTAGGATGGACTAAGAGATTGTTTTTCAAAAGAAGAAAAGAATGGAGACACTGCTTGCAACCATGAGACTGAATAAAATGACTGAAGACATCTCTTCGAAAGGAAAGAATTAACCTTCAGAGGGAGTTCTATGATTCACTAAGAACAAGTAAAGGTTCCTGTGTGTATGCTAAACCCTTGAAGTACCTCTTCAGTAGTTGAGATCAGAATTGCTCAAGTCAAGTCAACCTGAATTTAACATTGGCAAACTTAGACGATGACAACAGGAGGTTGATGCGAGTGCTTGAAGATTCATAGAGAGTCTACTGTAAAGAAAGGGATATTCGTGGGCTATAATGAAACTTCAAAAGACAAAAAAATATACATATCGAGACAGAAACTAATTGAACTAAGTAGAGATGCCATAATTAAGGAAGGCATTGATTATGAAAAAACATTTTTGCACCTGTTGCCCATTACACGTTTGTGAGAGCAGTAATAGCCATTGCAGCAGATAAAGGCTGGAAGATTCATCAAATGGATGTGAAAAATGCCTTCCTAAAAGGGACCATTGAAGAGGAAGTCTATCTAGAACAGCCTGAAGGTTTTGTGATACATAAACCTGACTCACATGTATGCAGACTAAAGAAAACACTGTATAGACTTAAACAGGTTCCTAGGGCTTGGTATGAAAGAATTGACAGCTACCTCTTGGGACTAGGATTTTCCAAGAATGATGCAGACCCAAATCTTTACTTTAAGGTAATTAAAGTTGAGATGTTAATAATTATTTTATATGTTGATGACCTGCTGATAACAGGAGAAGATCACCTCATTGCTCAAGGAAAGAAGGATCTTACTTCAGAATTTGACATGAAAGACTTGGGTATTTTACGCTACTTTCTAAGTTTAGAAGTCTGGCAAAAATCAAATAGCATCATACTAAATCAAGGAAAGTATACTATTGACATTCTGAAGAGATTTGGAATGTTGGATTGTAGACCCATGTCTACACCTATGGAAACCAACCTTCACAAACTAAAAGAAGCAGCAGCAGAATCTAAGTGTGTAGATTCCACTCTATATAGACAAATGATTAGATCATTGATGTACCTGGTTAACACCAGACCTGATATTTGCAATGCAATGAATGCTCTAAGCCAGTTCATGTGTGAGCCAAAGGAAATTCACCTTATGGCTGTGAAACATATATTGAGATATCTTCAAGGCACTATTGGATATGGTCTTCTTTACAAAAATGACCAACTAGATCTTCATGGATACTCTGATTCAGATTGGGCTGGAAGTGTACCCGATCGGAAAAGCACATCAGGATGTTGCTTCAGTTTAGGATCAGCTATGATCTCTTGGATTTGCAAAAAACAGTCTTCAGTAGGACAAAACTCGACAGAAGCTGAATACATTGTAGCCTCTATGGGGGCAAGAGAAGCAGTTTTGGCTTCGGAAATTGCTTGTGGGACTCTTTGGTGAAATCTTGAATCCTACTATCATTCATTGTGATAATTTGTGTTGCATCAGCTCTCTGTAAAGCCAGTATTCCATGATAGATCTAAGCATATTGAGAACCCCTACCATTATGTAAGAGACATGGTAGAAAGGAATGTAATCCAGTTGGAGTATATTAGTACAAATGATCAAACATTAGACATTCTCACCAAACCTCTCTCCAAAGTCCAGGTTGAACACTTCAGGAAGAAACTTGGTATGGTTGAAATGTAATTTGATATTATGTTTGAAATTCAAATTGTTTAGAAGTTGTACTAATATATTTAAAGATGTTTAATGTGTAAACTCTTTTGTCATGTGTGTGATTCCATGACTTTATGGGCCCTCTCCCCCTGTGTACATTATTGAAAGGTGACGATCTTTCTAATAATGAACACTTGTATGTATCATTGTAAAGTGACGACTCTACAATGATGAGTTGAACTATCATGATAGATATCATGTGACTTGATGTCTGTGGACATGTCATGATAGTATCTCTTGGACACTTTGATGGATATCATGGGACTTGATGTCATTTGAAGATCATTGTGATCTTTATGAGATAATCATGGTGGATAGATATATATCCGTGGATATGCCATGAACTATTATGGTAGACATCATGAAGACTTGATGTCAGTGCACATACCATAATGAAGATGTTTTATGAAGAATGTCATGTGACTTGACACTTTCAGAAGCATACCATATCTTTTGATATCATGAGTTAGGTGATATCACTTTATACTTGATGGAGGTTATCTTCCTTAGCTGAGAGGGAGTGTTGAATAGTGAAGATGTGTTATGAAGTATGTCATGAGACTTGACACTTTCAGAAGCATTTCATATCTTCTGATATCACGAGTTAGGTGATATCAATATGTACTTGATTGGAGTTCTCTTCCCTAGCTAAGAGGGAGTGTTGAAAATTGGTAGCTTCGGTTAGAGATCAATAATGATTGCATTCATGCATTATCATTATTGATATCAAATCTCCAATCCTAAGTATAAGCAGCTTTCATTAAATCAAATGCATATCGTTGGCTTTGTTAAAGACAAAGGGATTAAATATAAGAGACATGTCGATCGAAGAGAGGTGTTTTCTTGAGAGGTATCTTCCTAAAGTCATGCCTCCCTAAATTGAAATGACGTGTCTTCCTCACCCATACTTATGGGAGTTTTGATCTTCAAAGCATGTATGGAAATCGATAGATATTCTGCTCTTGTAGCTTGAATCTGACTCGAAAGATTTCAGACTTAGTGAATTAGGATAAAGACAAAACCAAGGGTGATGAATTGTTGATGATCAGAGCAACTGTATCTTCCTCATTCATTGGTTTGTTAACATGACGAATTGATGCCTAAGATATTTGAGTTTCAAAAGATTCTCTAATGAAGACCCACTCACGCAATTTAGTAGAAAGCAATAGATTTTTCAAATATAGGACCTAAACTTTGTCAAAAGTTTATTTTTCAAAGTATTCCACAATGTACTTGTAGATGTAGCACTAAGAACTTTGGGATTAAATCATTAGACACAGATAACTTGAGTAATAAAAAGGCTTCCCTATAATGTTTTTCAAAGTCATTTAGATAGTTGGCTGGTCTCCTTTTAGTGCTTGATGATATTCAGGCTTACATCCAATACTCAGTGATGGTATCTTGTGACTCCATGTATTAAAATTTTGACTATTGAACTTATAGTTATTTAGTAAAACAAGACTCTAAATATTGGCCATTGCACAATAGGGATATATAAAACATACACAAGATTCAAACCCTAACAACCTCTTTTAATTTGACCTAGAAAATAAACTTTTCTTGAAACCCTAATCCGTAGATTTTGCAAAATTCTTTGAACTTTAAACCCTTCAAATTTTATTTTGAAAACCCAAGAATTCAGAAATAAGCCACCCTTTCAAAAATATGAAGTTAACAATTTGTTGCCATGAGAAAAACAAAAATACTTGGAACCAAAATGACCTTTGCGACTTTAAATATATTGCACCCTAGCTGTGATAGTGCCTTAGTAGCGACCTTTATTGCTTTGGCAACTTCCCACGAATTGGAAATGATGTTGCAACTCCCACATTACTGCAAAAATTAATGGAACACAATATTTAAATATTCTATTAATTAACAGGATAATAATTACAAAGAGGTTCATCTCCTTATATAGAGATTGGAGAAGAAACTACCAAAACAGATAAACATTACATGACTCATGTAAAGCTTAAAATCAAATCTAGAAAAAATGGAAAGAAAACACTTGCCACTAAGGTGGCTTTATTACAACTGTAAGCCTTATCTTTTAATAATTTAATATTATTCTAATACCCCCCCTGTAAGGCTTACTTCACTAAAAGCAAAACATAACAAACTAAAAACACCTTGAACCATGAATATGCCATTCTTCAAAAGCTTTTCTTTGAAAACAAACCATACACTAGGTAGAACTCCATCAAGCTGCCTTGAACCTTCGGTAAGGTGTAGCTCCTAAGCTGAACTCCCGAGTTCCAGATTACAACCACCCCGAACTCCCGAATCACATTTCTTTCGAATTATTGGACAACAATCCATGTTGAGCTACTTCATCGAGTTCTGCCAAGTTGTCTCATAACCCTCGTAAGGGTATGAATCCCAAGATCACAGGCTCCTAGGCTAACTAGGCAACCATCCATTTTGAGTTTTATCTACACTACCTTCCTACTTGTCTTCAAAGTGTGGATTTCTTAAAATATGAGCAATTAATCTTGGCATAATAATCTTTCTAGACTCTCTTGGAAGTGCATTTGGAGGATTTTCAACATGGTGACAGTGTATCGTCATTTACTTCAAGAAGTGCCTCTAACACATTTTACTTCAAGATATTTGTTGGCAAAGCGCATGGCTGTTCAACCTTCTAGGTTTTCTCCATCTTTATTGTGCTGGTCATTCAAAGTAACTCTAACGAAAAGAACACTAAATGATGCAATTATTAGAGTCAATGTTGCTACTATCCTCATTGCAAAAGTTGAACTCTCGTGATTGTGAAATAAAATCTCAAAAATTCCTCACTCAAATGTGCGCAATTGCACAAGCCCTAAAAACCTTATATTCTTCCCATGTGACTGGTCAAAATTGCATGCCCGCCCTTGGTGAAAAACATGGCTATAATGTTACCCTTTTGCTTATGACCCAAATTTTTATACTTGCACTTATAGACTTTTGGTCTAGTTCATGTGATTCCCATGTGCCTTAAACAATGCAAAAATACTTGCAATTTTTCTCTCATGTGACCTCTACTTCTAACACGACCTTCAACTCATGACTCTTGCGTGCCCTAAAAAATGCAAATATACCTGCAATTTTCTCCCATGTGACCTCTACTTCTAACACAACCTTCAACTCATGATTTTGTTTCATGAACCCATGATGGATTGTTTCTTGTAACCTCTGAAACTCACAATTCCTCAAAACACCTTCAGATTGCAATATCAAAACATAGGTTGCAATTCCAAAAAATCAAAACGTGATTCTTTCAGTGGCACACAATCATTGATCTTCACACAACGAGGGCTTATGATTTTTCAACCACATGAACTCTATAAATTTTGATTTCCTTGTTTGAAACCTGTACAATATGCAACCTCCTTGTCATGTTGTACCTTAGCTATGATCTTGTGACCTTGCTTTGTGAATACAAACTCCACAACTTTGCAAATGACCTGTGATCTTCTTTTTCTTCAGAAGATCAAACAATGACTTTGATACCAATGTTAGTATGAACAAAGAAAAGACATGAGAGAAGAGGTGTACTCCTCATGGAGAGAGCATTGTAATATATAGATTCAAAAGCTTCCTATTACAACCAACTCATTGAAGAGCTACAATCACCTTGCCACCTTACAACCACCTTATTGACCTACAACAACTAACTAATTACTTATTACATACGAGCATGAACATACACTTTATTTTACCACTATTCTAATATTCTAGTAACATGTACCCACTTTTAGAGGAGGCATACTGATTTCAGATCTGATGCAAACTACCTCGCAATTTTGCAATCTGTTTACAACTGGATTTCTGGGATGCTTTCTAACAATATTCAGTATTGGAAGATATCTTCATACCACTTTCCTTCACTCTTTTGTAGGATTCAAAATTTACTCTGATACGACTGGGTGCAGTTATGGATGGACAATCTTGCTAATGATTATCTAACCTTGCAACCTAACTCAAAATCCTCACAATTTCACACAGCGGGAAGCAAATGTACCAGAAATATGTAGAATAACTTTATTGATTGACAAACTGAATTACATCAATAGTCTCAAACGCCAGGGGTTACAATCAGAATTAGACCTCAGTCTCAAATTACGAACATAGACAAGCACATAAAAGTGCATGGCTTCTCAATACACTATTTCTATCTGATGTTCGCTGATCTCATCTGAGCTTAGGCTTCTTGCTTTGATTGAACCTCCCCCTCCTCTGATTGGTGTGGAAAATGCCACTATTTATATAGAGGAAGATGTAGAATCTTGGCACCTGTCAAAAAGTAGTACATTGCCCTAAAACATGTAAATGATCCACTTGATGAGTGTGGCAAGATGAAAGCTCTGAAATTCCCTATGGCCTTAATCACGAACCTGCCTAGGACGAATAATCTTATATATAACCATTAGTTTGCATGAGATTCAAATGTGTAGTGCACAACTTAATCAGGCCTTCCTTAAGTAGGTGTAACAAGTCACATTGCATTAAACCATATTAAAACACTAAGCAAAGATTTGTCATTATTTAGGACACCCTTAAGATGCTCTAGCATCAATTTTACGGCCCTGTAATGAATATGCGGTACTGCACAGTAAAAACAATCTGCCATTTTGTGTGCTCAAAATGATGACTGTGGTAAGAATTGACCTCTGTGGCATGAATATAATGATTGTGACAACTCAGGTAACCTACAAAAACAAACTAACATACAAAAAAAATTTTAGTTGATGCAACATTGTCTTACACTTGAGATACATCCACATCAACTTATCAGGAGGTTCATTACTTTATCCAAATCTAGTGGCATGCTCTCAATTAATATGTCCCTTGCTACTGTAGCATACAATTATAGATCAGGATTTACTTGGAAATATAATGTTGATGGAAAGTCCTTCACACTTGTTGCTTTTTCTTTAGTTAATGAATTGCTTTAGGCAGTTACTTGTGATACATACTTTGGCCATGGTTGTGATGCTTTTAGATACAATTGCTTCTCAGCAATTGATTCCATCTAATGATCTGATATTGGATTGATGATTGGCTGAAGCAATTTCTGATTTTTATAGAAGTGAAATGGACTAATTAATAGTCAAATTGTTGGGTTCTGGCCATATATCATTAGGTTCAGTTTTTTAATTTTTGTGGGATATTGACCTGTGTAATGTATAGTCATCTCAAGAAATCTCAATGAGTATTCATTACACCAATGATATTTTTTACTCATTTATGTTGGTAATAATCACAAGGCGAAGGGGCCTACTTAGCATACAAGCACCTTGAGCATTTGTTAGTAAGGGGAAGTGTAAAAGTAACGGATGACTGAACTTTGCTTGTCCCGGATAAGCAAGTAAATGGTCCATTAAAAATTACTTATGGAACGTTTCATTGCAAGTTGAAAGATGTAGAAGTGGGGTATGCATCGCTTTTCCTTTCAGTTCCGGTTTTTCAATAAATATTGTTACTTTTTAGTTGATTCTCGTTCTACAACTTTCTTTGTTAGCTCTTCCATTCGATTAAGACAGATACCCAGTTCTGAACTTATGGTTGTACATTGTTGGGCTTAGGACTTGAGTTTACTAGAAATATCTGATCTACAATTCACGTGATTTGACAGCCTTGGGTGGATTAGTCACTCTCTCTTCTCACAACATCATTGACATGTTTTTAAAGACATACAAAGCATTGGTATTTTAAATGATTTATTCACGAGCCATTCTTCAGAAGATTTCTATCGATTGGATGTTTTAAAAAATTTAAAGCCAAGCTCAGTATCTTTTTTGCAGCATTTTCAGTCAATAAAAAGGTTGATAAAATGTGATGAGCCCTGCTGGCTCTCAATTCAAACTCCAGTATTTCTTAAGTCTTTTTAGTGTTATTTAGTATTTTAGAGAAAATTTGATAGATAGAAGAGAAGGGGCGCACAGCATAAATGCTCATAAAATGTAAATCTGAACTAATTTAAGTAAACTGAAATTACAGAAGGTATTAAATAAGCTCAACAATGGATTCAAGACTCATAAACATACCAGAATGCTTCCAGATTATTTAAATAAGAAATAAGTCCAGTTTGCCAGCCAAGATGGTGCAATCCGGCTAAATCCAGTATGGGAAGCTACAATAAATGTAAACCAGCTCTGAAACTGAGGTAAATGCGTGGTAAATGCCAGACGCCAAGAGAGGAGGTGAGAAACCCTCAAACTGGAAGGCGTTTCTCCAAGAAACTCCAAATGCCTTTGCACAGAAGGCTACGCACTTCAAGCAAAACAATCCAATTCTCAACTCTGAAGGTACGGCCATGATGTCCACTGCCTGCCATGATGGAAGAAGGCCGCCATATCCACAAACCCTCCGGTCTCTGCTAAATAACTAAAACAACTCTGATAAATCAACGTAGAACCTCTGTATGAAGCCCTCACAAACTGTACAAATTTAGCTGGTCTCACAGCCTCAAAGGTGCTCAACATTGAAGAGATTCCGTTCTCCAATGGACAAAATGCTCAAAACCCTGATCACAGGTGAAAACACAGGAAGAAGCCAAAGGCAAAGTCAAAATATTCAATAATGAATTTCTCATTGCCAAAATGCCGTATATGCAAAAAGGCACGACTTCCAAGAAAGATACGCCCCTTTCCATATTTTAAATCTTTTTAAAATATATTTAAGTCTTTCAATAGTATTTGACTTAAATACTTGGGCGCACTTTATTAATTTAAGTGATTTAAAAAATATAAAGTCAATTTGACTTTATAATAAAATATTAAGTTAATAAATAACTTAAATCACTCAAATAGGCATAACTTCCACAAATCTTCATAGAATCCCGTGCCGTCAGAAGCTGTCGACTCCTGAATTGCTAACGCCTGTTGTGAACCAACACTGGGCTCTGAACACGAGAACAAGTAAACTCTCTAGAAAGTACCACTGACCCTCTAACCAATCCAGCTAGCCCACAAGGGTCCAATAAAGGGTTAACACACTATTCCCCGAGGAACTATCTAGAAAGGGGACATCACAATCCGCCCTCCCCAAATTTGCTTTCCCACAAGCAAACTCAAAGTTGGATGCTGAAGAATACTGTCACTCTCCCAAGTAGCATCCTCTATCGGTAGATCTTTCCACTTCACCAAATATTCCCTGATAACCTGCCTCCGAAGATGATGCTCTCGAGAATCCAAAATGGCCTCAGGTATCAAAATCAATTTCCCCTCATCATCCAGGGGTGGTAAATCAATGGAAGGAGTCACCTGTGGTCCCAATGCCTTTTTGAGGCGCGACACATGGAACACATTGTGAACCTTACTGTTCACTGGAAGATCTAACTCATAAGCCACTTCACCAACACGTCGGACAACCTTGAATGGTCCATAGTATCGTGGCTTAAGTTTCTCGTTGCCCTTCTTACGAAGGGTGGACTGCCTATAAGGTTGGAGCATCAAATACACCAAATCATCGATCTCGAAGGATCTCTCCACTCGCCTCTGATCAACATATTGTTTTTGCTGATTTTGAGCTTTCTGAATATTCTCCCTAAGTGCTCTCATAATGTCTTGATTCTCCTGCAACAAATCACCAGCATTGGGTACTCTACTGTCACTCAACAATAAATCTAGAAAGCTCAGAGCATCATATCCATATAATGCTCGGTATGGTGTCATCTGAATACTCATGTGATGAGTGGTATTATAGCAATACTCACAAAGGTATAACCACTTCACCCATGCCTTCTGCTGTCCTGAACTATAATTCCTCAAGTATCCCTCCACCCATTTGTTGACTATCTTTGTCTGCCCATCTGTCTGTGGGTGGTAGCTGGTGCTCGAAGTGAGTTCTGTCCCGCAAAGTTTGAATAACTCCTGCCAAAAGTTACTCAAAAACCTGCTATCCCTGTCACTGACTATACTTCGAGGCAATCCATGCAATCTGAATACCTCGTGGAAAAACAAGTCCGCCACTTGAGTAGCTATGTGTGTAGTAGTGATTGAGAAGAAATGTGCATACTTCGTCAACTGATCTACTACCACATAAATGCTGTCTTTCCCTTGAGCTTTCGGCAAGCCCGTGATGAAGTCCATAGACAAGCATTCCCACTTCCTCTCAGGAATAGGAAGCGGTTGAAGTAAACTTGCAAGGTATATATGTTCTTGCTTGTTCTGCTAACAAACAAGGCATTCCCTGACATACTGAAGAACAAATGATTTGAGACCCTTCCGAGAGAATCTCTCCTGTACCTGCCTATAGGTCTTAAAGTAACCGAGATGTCCTGCCATAGGCGAATCATGGAATGATCTCAATACCATGTCCCTCATCTCAGAACTTGGGACAAGAAATATCCTCCCTTTGTAAATGATAAGATCATCCACAAGTGAGTATCTGTCATCTTGTACTGTCCCATCCACTATGCTAGAAGCTCACAGATTCTTAGCATATTCTGCTACTATCATGTGTCTCCAGTCCTCTGTAATCAGTGAAATGGAGCTCAGGTGAGGACGGCGAGATAAAGCATCAGCAACCACATTCTGAGTGCCCTTGACATAGGCAATGTCAAAATCATAGGCCTGAAGTTTGCTAACCCATTTCTGTTGCCTTTCGTTCAAATCTCGTTGTCCAAGAAAATGTTTCAGACTATTGTGATCGGTTTTAACACTGAATTTACTACCAATCAAGTATTGCCTGAATTTGGCCATGGCATGCATGATGGCCAACATTTCCTTATCATAGATACTGAAACTCCGTTCAGGACCTCTGAGCTTCCTACTCTCAAAAGCTATAGGGTGTCGATCTTGCATGATAACTGCACCAATACCCTCACCACTGGCATCACAATGCAACTCAAATGGTCTGGCGAAATCTGGCAAAGCCAATACTGGACAAGTAGTCATAAGAAGTTTGAACTTCTCAAAGCATGCCTATGCAAGAGGTGTCCACACAAAGGCTCCCTTCTTAGTCAAATCAGTTAGTGGCGCAGCATGTCGCGAGAATCCACTAACGAACCGACGATAGAAGGCACACAATCCTACAAACCCCCTAAGCTGTGTCAACGTCTCAGGTGTAGGCCAATCGATGATAGCTCGAATTTTCTCTGGATCCATGCTGACTCCCTCTCTACTGATAATGTGACCCATATACAAAAGCTCAGCCATGACCAAATCACACTTGGACTCCTTGGCGTACAAGGACTCCCTGTCAAGTATACTCAATACCTCATCTTAGTGAACAATGTGTTCCTCCCATGATTTGCTGTAAACCAGGATGTCGTCGAAGAACACCAAAACAAATTTCCTCAAGAGAGGATGGAAAACCTTGTTCATAGTAGACTGAAATGTCGCTGGAGCATTGGTTAAGCCGAATGGCATAACCAAGAAATCATAGTGTCCATAGTGACATCTGAATGCGGTTTTCTCAATATCCTCCTCTCTGACTTTGATCTGATGGTAAGCAGTCCTCAAATCAATCTTCGAGAAATAGCAAGCTCCATGAAGCTCGTCTATCAACTCATCTATCCGTGGAATAAGATACCTGTTCTTAATAGTCTTCCTATTAAGCACCTTGTAGTCAATAAGCATCCTAAGTGTACCATCCTTTTTCTTCACCAAAACAACTGATGAAGCAAAGGGTGACTTACTCGGCCTAATGTGCCCCATAGCTAAAAGTTCCTTAATGGTTTTCTCAATCTCATCTTTTAAACGTTTGGGGTGCCGGTAAGGAGTGATCATAATAGGTTTCGTGCCCTCATCCAACTCAATGATGTGCTCAATACCTCTATCAGGAGGTCTACCTGGTGGAATAGCACTGAAAACCTTTGCATGTTTGATTCAGAGTTCCTGTACATCCGGATGGTAAGGAGAAGCTTGCTGCTCTAACTGTGAAGGCATTAACTTGCACTCAGCAGCCCATTCTACCATGTCATGTCGAATCAAACGTTCCATTCTCCGGAGTGAAATTTCTTTTAGATTGCTGTCCTTGATGGCTTTAAGAACATGATTTGTGCCATCAATTTTGAATTTCATCTCCATATCACGCAAATTAAGTGTGAACTCTCCTATGGCATGAAGCCACTTCATGCCGAGAACTATATCCGTTCCTCCCATGTTCACAACATAAAAATCTGCCTTAAACTCAAAATTGTTGAGTTTCAATGGTAAATCAGGAATCATCCTCTCACAGGTGAGAGTGTGACCATCGGCAACCTTCACTCGAATGCCTTCAAATTGCTGAGTTTGAATTCCCCTTTTCTCCACTATTCGTGAATCAATAAAGTTGTGGGTTGCACCTGTGTCCAAAAGAGATATGACTCTTTGACCTACTAGAATCCCACGGAGCTTGAAAGAACCCTCTCTCTGCATGCTAGACATATGAGCCTCCTGTAGCTCACTTTCTACCTCAATTTCTGCCTCATTTTTTGACTTTTCTTCATCTTTGTCATAAATAGCAGCTTGCTGATCAGAAAAATCAGTCGACGTTTCTCCCTCATAAAACCATTCCATGTGCATGTTTTGCCCTTTAGGCTTGAGGGGGCAGTCATGATTGATGTCATATGGACCTTTACAGTAAAAACAAAGCTTCCTTCTACGTAGATCATTCATTGTGTCCCGATCTAATGGAGCTGCAAATCTTTTCTTTTGATCAGCATTATCAGCCTTCTTTGGATCAGATTTGTTCTCAGTGTAGGAGGAAGAAGGTTTGGTGCCAAATTGCTTATGAGGTGTAGTGAGCTCCATACTGCGAGCTTTCCTCGTGGTCTCCTGTAAGGTAGGTGGATCAAATGCCTTTATCCAACCTTTCATGGGCTCAAAAAGACCCTCAATAAACAATATGATCAGCCTTCTCTCTGAAATGCCTGTCACCATTACAGATAGTCTTTGGAACTCTCCAATGTACGATTCCAAGCTACCCAATTGTTTTAACTGTGCTAAATCCCTGAAGAACAGTTCAGGATCACGTTTATGAAACCTCTCTACCAATCTATCAGTAAACTCCTGGTATGAGGTAATCTGGTCATGGTGAAGAGTAGCCATGCCATGAATCCACCAGTCATGTGCCACGCCATCAAGGTGTAGGGCTGCAAATCTAATAGCATCTTCCTCTGGCATAGGACGTAGTGTCAGGAATGTATCCAATTTACTCACCCAGGCACGTGTTGTAACTCTGCCACTGCCATCATAGTTTTCTAAGGTAAGCTTATTGGTAGCCTGTCATAGATCATTATGTTTGTATCTAGGCCTCCTGTCATTCCTGTTCTTGGTGTGTTCTCTTTTTTGACTCCTAAAACGATCAAAGTTAAGGTGATCCTTAACTCGTGGAGGCATTGCATCCCATTCATCATGCATAGCTAGGATGTTGTGAGCAAAGTTTCCTTCACCACCTTCTTCCACCTCCTCTTCCTCCTCAGTGTCATTTCTGACAAAAGTAGGGCGTGTGGCTCTCTCAAAGGTGTGTGCTGGAGCAATATTCCTGTGATGCTCTCCATGTATGCTACCTTCTTGATCTTGATCAATATTCGGCCTCCTCTGAACTGTCAAGTTTTGCACATTGGTGCTAAGTTGCTGAAGGATGTTTGCCACCTGTTCTTGACCGGCCACCATTCCCCTCAGTACTTCTCTAGCATCCCTATCATCGTCATTAAGATGAGCATCATCATTCCTTTCAGCCATATTATCAAAATCAAAATCCTCTTCCTGTTCGTACAATGGAGGTGCCTGAAAAGGTGCAAAAGTATTTCGCTGAATTCCAGGGCCCTTGCGTGTGTAGTGCTTGTCAAACTTGTTCTGATGTGGCCGCATAGAATTGTGTTTCCCACAAGCTGGCAGGATTAATATACTCTGATACCACTGTGATGAGCCCTGCTGGCTCTCAATTCAAACTCCAGTATTTCTTAAGTCTTTTTAGTGTTATTTAGTATTTTAGAGAAAATTTGATAGACAAAAGAGAAGGGGTGCACAGCATAAATGTTCATAAAATGTAAATCTGAACTAATTTAAGTAAACTGAAATTACAGAAGGTATTAAATAAGCTCAACAATGGATTCAAGACTCATAAACATACCAGAATGCTTCTAGATTATTTAAATAAGAAATAAGTCCAATTTGCCAGCCAAGATGGTGCAATCCGGCTAAATCCAGTATGGGAAGCTACAATAAATGTAAACCAGCTCTAAAACTGAGGTAAATGCGTGGTAAATGCCAGACGCCAAGAGAGGAGGTGAGAAACCCTCAAACTGGAAGGTGTTTCTCGAAGAAACTCCAAACGCCCTTGCACAGAAGGCTACGCACTTCAAGCAAAACAATCCAATTCTCAACTCTGAAGGTACGGCCATGATGTCCACTGCCTGCCATGATGGAAGAAGGCCGCCATATCCACAAACCCTCCGGTCTCTGCTAAATAACTAAAACAACTCTGATAAATCACAGTAGAACCTTTGTATGAAGCCCTCACAAACTACACAAATTCAGCTGGTCTCTCACAGCCTCAAAGGTGCTCAACACTAAAGAGATTCCGTTCTCCAATGGATAAAATGCTCAAAACCCTGATCACAGGTGAAAACACAGGAAGAAGCCAAAGGCAAAGTCAAAATATTCAATAATGAATTTCTCATTGCCAAAATGCCTTATATGCAAAAAGGCACGACTTCCAAGAAAGATACGCCCCTTTCCATATTTTAAATCTTTTTAAAATATATTTAAGTCTTTCAATAGTATTTGACTTAAATACTTGGGCGCACTTTATTAATTTAAGTGATTTAAAAAATATAAAGTCAATTTGACTTTATAATAAAATATTAAGTTAATAAATAACTTAAATCACTCAAATAGGCATAACTTCCACAAATCTTCATAGAATCCCGTGCCGTCAAAAGCTGTTGACTCCTGAACTGCTAACGCCTGCTGTGAACCAACACTGGGCTCTGAACACGAGAACGAGTAAACTCTCCAGAAAGTACCACTGACCCTCTAACCAATCCAGCTAGCCCACAAGGTTCCAATAAAGGGCTAACACACTGTTCCCCGAGGAACTGTTTAGAAAGGGGACATCACATAAAAGGAAGTTCTCTTCAGTGATGTTATACTTCATATCATAATGCTCTCAACTTAAGGAATCAACCTACAGATATAGACTAAGGCTTATGCAAATAGAATAGTTTGACAGGTCGTATAGATTGTATTATTGATCCCCAGTAAACTATGGCATTAATTCAGAAAATTTTGCCACGCTGCTTGATGTTAGACATAGTTCTTGAGAGAATGTGGTTGTACGTAGTTTAAAAGAAAATGGTCAAGTCTCTATAGAAGATGCACATAAATGAAATTGTTTTGTTGTATGTATAGAAATACATGGTGTGCAGTTAATTGCAGGGTCTTTCTATTGTACAGTTGGCAGTCGTTGTATATTTAGAGTAAAACATGAGATATCTTATGGACCCACCCACCTTTTCAGCCCAAAACCACCTCTGACACAGTCATTATCCCACAAATAGAGTGACCTCCTATCAGAAGTGTCATAGAACTGGTAGTCTTTCTTGAATAAGTGGATTAAAATGCAGAAGAGAAGTCTCAACATACTAGTGCTATTTTCCTATAAAGATAAAGGACTATGCATGTGAAATGAGGGATTTTCACTAGTATTTATAGTATCCACTGTTGGAAAGCCCATTATTTGCCATCCTTTTCAAGTCCTACATTTGTCATGTGGTTACCTGTTCGATCATCATCCAAATGGTGGTTTTATTTCTGATGTCTCACTAGTGGTGGTGGTTACCCAATAAAGACTCCTTTTGAATAGTATGTGGATTATCTATCTTATATCCAAACCGTGGTTTTGTTATTTTAACTGCCATTTGCATTAAATATGGATATATTGAAGGCCTACTTTTAATTATCGAGGCTGTAACAGCAGTGAAAATTTTCTATTTATTATGACCATTAATTGTTTGATTTGGATAATGTAGACATCAGCTATTAAAATTGAAGTGTTCCAGACAAGTTTATGCTCATTTTCTGTTAGTTTTTCAGGATTATCTGAACTATCACTTGTAAATTTTTTGTAGGTAGCAGAAATTAGTCGTGTTCTGAGACCTGGTGGTGTGTTCGTGGCAACAACTTTTGCTCTGCCTGAGTTTGCAGATTGGGATATCGTGAAGCCATTAAGACAAGTACTTGCTCTAACTTTGCATCTCATTGAACTAGAAATAAGGATTAGTGCTGTTTGATATGTCTGCTCAATGAACAACATAACAATGCAGAAAACAAACTTCACAATTGTTTCTCTCTCATATTTGGACAGTCTGTAGGAAATGGTTTATCACAAAAGTTAGTTACACTGCACTATTGGCAGTGGCACATTGCATTATGTGAGCTGCAATGATTAGCTGATTAGATAGGCCATATCAATAAGCTAAAGCAATATATTTGTTTTGATAGGCCGTGAAGCAAGCAGCAAACATCTCTTCTGGTTATTTGACAGAAAGAGAGATAAAAGAACTCATCAAGACTTGTGCTTTTGTTGATTATTCGGTCATAAGGAGACAGGCGTTCATTATGATATCTGCCCGGAAACCAGAGTGACCAGACATAATATGGGATGCTTGACAGAAGGACATCACCTCATTTGTAATTTCGGACGTGTATCAGTCTTAAGAATTCAGAGTCAATGCATCTTAAAGCACAGGGTAATCATTAAATGCTACACTCAAAAGAGCTGCTCAATGGTGTTTTTCAATCTCTGGTTGATGGGACACATGCTTTTTTTTCAAGGAATGTTATCAAAATTAACACAACAAATTAGATTCTATTGCTGCTTGTGCATATTTTAAAGAGCAGTTGAAATTCAATGCAGTTTGATTTTCGACATTGTTAGCAGCAGAAAAACTTATTGAACAACCTTGAAATCACATTGCGGTTGCATGGTTTGATTGAAAAACCATAAATCAAAATAAGAAAAATTGCCCATTAAATCATATCCAATAAAACATTAAATTAGCTTTTTTGATGTAGGGTTGCAAAATTTAGCTTTTTTGATGTAGGGTTGCAAAATTTATTGTGGATAACAAACCTGCTCAAAACAATTCGCATAACCATCTTGCGGGCTCATATTTTTACATACCTACAAGCAATATTAGTCTAATTGTGTTACTGTGAGTTGGCATTCACTCAAAATAAAATCTTATCAGAACGTTTAGATTTTATTTTTTTAAATAATAAATTTTTATGTGATCATAATATTTAAGTTATTTATGTAAATATTTAAATGTTTAAACTATTTATGTAAATATTTAAATATTCAAATTTGATGTTAAATGAAAGTTGGTTATTGGTGAAGTTGTGTGACCTATAAAGAGGCTATCAAGTGATTAGTTCCAGTTTGAATTCTAAATACATTTAATGAAATAAATATTCCTCATGAAAGATTTCAATAATCCACAACCTTGACATTAGATAATGAATAAACAAATTTAATATGATTTCAATTGATTAATTATAAATATTTATATGGCTAAATTAGCAATTTTTAATTGAACCTAAGTTTTTTTTTTATAGTAGAAATAAAAAATTATCAATTTTTTACTTCAAAGCAGATCCACTATCCACTAATATTAAAAATGTTCTCCTTCCAATAAAAAAGAAAGTAACAATTTCATAGCATTTGTATTGATCAATATTATGCATTTATGTGGGTAAGTTTGTTAATTTCAATTTGAGTGAAATTCTTTTGAATTGGAAACACTTAAATATTAAAAATGTTCTCCTTCCAATAAAAAAGAAAGTAACAATTTCATAGCATTTGTATTGACCAATATTAAGCATTTATGTGGGTAAGTTTCAAATTGTAATTTTTTTTAATTGGAAACACTTAAGAAATTCATATTAAAAAAAACATTTGAAGTTTTATGATAAAAACAATTGATAGGTGCACATGACCGAAAAGTTAATAGTAAACCACTAATCAAAGTCGAAATATCCACATTATCATTGGACATATGTTGTCACACTAGGATGGGGAAAGGGGATCATCCTAGGGACATAGAATAGTCCTCGTAGAGGCTCACTTGAGGGAGGATTTAAGGCCATTTAACCTATCCTAATCATCTTGTCGCAAAAGGTAGGACCACACCTCACATAGGAGATTGAGGTACAATACCTTTAAAGTCTACCACAATGGGCCAAAGAAGTCCCCTTGGAAGGCCTAGCAATGATCTTTGCAAAATGGAGTCCAAACTCTTCATTGAGGGGGATGGGTAGAGAAATGATTGTGATTGTGTGAGTGATTCCTCTCATGGTGCCAGGGGTAGCGAGTCTTAGGGTAGGAGGATTCTATTCATGGTGCACCAAGTGCTCCCCAATGATTGATATCCTAGAGGTATTGAAATTTCATTACTACAATTTTAGGCCACTCATATTTGAAAGTGAGTAAAAGTAAGCACATGGACTTTCTTGATAATAGAAAAAATGATTAGAAATCTCCTCGCTAAATATAATGGAATTCCCAGATGTAAGCCAAAAAAAATGGTGCCTCTTAAATTTTTTGGATGCTAGCAATATAAGTTGTCCAATAGACAATATCGATAAATAGAAGTGGTCTCCAAGGGAAAAATCTAGGATGAAAGGGCAAGAAGAGCTTGTGAATCCAATTCCAAACACTTTGGGCTCATGGGTAAGTTTAGAAAAGATACTTGAAGCTTTTAAATCTATTATACATAGGATATTTCAAGTGGGTGATTTTGATGTGAAGAAGACTTTCACTTAAAGGTAGCCCATGGTAAACCAAATACAAAAGAAAAGGCCTTTTTAGGCTCAACCCTTGCATGCTATATCCTCCTAAGCTAAAATAACTTGGCATGGGGTGACGAATTCAATCCTCAATGGTGGTTTAATTCCACGAGAATTAAGGAAAAGGGGCTAAAAGTCTTGTACAAAATCCCAAGAGTGAAGTTGCTAAAGAGTATCACAATTCCACTAATACTTCCACTAGGCATATGATGGTTGCAACTCAAACTTATGATGAATGACATTGGGCATAAGTTCTTGAATACAAAGAATTGAAGGAAAAACAAAATTGGTTAATCTGTCTTTCCTTTGAAGGACAAGCCAAGGAGTTTAGTCTTTAAAATAATCAAATATAAAATCATATGAATGTGCCTTTTCGATAGAGGCCAATGTTGAAAGTCTTAGCCAAAGGCTGAAAGAGACCCATTTTGATGGGGGAACACTAGATGTTATGGTCACTAAAGGAAATATCAATCCTAAACCCATTGCTAACCTACTTGAAGAATGACTTGACCACCTTAAAGAATTTTTAGATACTATAGGAACCAAAAGAGTTCACTTTAATCGGGTTCGAGGGGATAAGGAGAGTATGGAAACTGACTCCTTTATAGGGTTTTCTTGAGTGTAGAGGAAGGGTGTTGTCTAGACTACGATGGAGAGCATCTAGTGTGTTTCCCAACTAGAAGTTGAGAACCATTAATGATGATTCTAAGAGTGGTGCTGGGAGGTATTAGGGTGACCACACCTTTGACAAGGAAGTAGTAACTTAAACCACTATGTAGGGAGAATTGCTCCAATGGTCAAGCAAATTCTAAAGGTGGATTACCTCTAGAGCCACCTTATGAATATACACTTGAATTTGTATAAACACATTAGATACCACCAATGATCTAGAGAAATTAGAAAAACATATTTCAATTCAATTATGAACAAAAACTAGTTGCATTTGTATGTTCCAAATGGTAAACAAAATATCCATTCTAAAAGTATGCTAAAGTTGAGAAAACATAATTGGAAATCTAGACCCATCTCTAAAAAGAATATATCATGTGAAGGGATTTGGTTTGAAAGGCTCGAGGAAATTATGAATCCAATACCAAGCAACTTGCGCTTGAGCACAACTGAAATAGATGCTTAATTAGCTCAAAGTAACCACATAATAGGAATTTGGGGTTTGAAATATTTAAGTGAATTAATTGCTTGTCAATAGAAATACCTTGATATAATAAATATCAAGCAATGTGAGCAATCTTAGGTTCAGTAATAACTTTATGAAGGGGGGGTCTATTTTGAGAGGTTTTGGAAAAGAGTTTGGGGGAAGCAAGGTTAGCTCTTGTTGGCTAAAAAAATGTTCATGCATTGGTGTGGAATTTTCATTGTTGTGGAGACAAAGCAAACATTTGGAACAACTAAGTATTGTTTGCTATTCTATTTTAACCCTTTGTGGTATTGTAATGTCTATATAACTCATTATTTGAGTGGCATGAGGCAAATAATTGCACTCTTCCTACAGTTTTATTCCCTTTGAAGGTTTCTCCAAATAGTTGATTGGTGTATGTGTCTCATTTTGCTACGCGTTCTCCATTTATGCGACTTTAGTTATTCACATTACAATACAAATTGGTGATTTAAATTAGTTAATGATTTATTCGTTTGTAATTTAGTTTTCAATTTATGAGAGTTGACTATCCATACAAAATGTCATTCTAGTAGCAAACCAAAGGGGTAGTCTTAAACCACAACTACTAGGAATCAAAATCAGCTGGCTTCCTAGGGTTTTACCTATGAGAACAATTTACCAAAATGATAAGTATTTTATTGGGAGTTCAAATGTGATATCAACATCTGAAGTTTCTAAACTTTTATTTCAAAATTCTTTCATGAAAAAGTTGAAAGTTGATTTGAGAGTAAAAATGTGAGAATTCCAGCTTATTGAATATAATCTCCTAGATATTGTGGGCCCTAATGCAAAAACGAAATCAATTTCTGGATTTTGAATAGAAATATTCAAGAATCTTGTTCCTTTGGTTTGTAGACCACTCATAAATGATAAATGGGATTTTGGAATTCTCAACAACCAAATTGATAAGATTCTAACATTTAAAACAAGGATGCATAAGTTTATCAAAGAAACCAAGGCTATACTAGACCTGGATTAGAGATAAACATGAACAAACCAAAGGAAATTATTGGTGTTGACTAGCCTAGTGGTGAGGAGTGGGATGAGCGACATAGGTAATATTTTGAGAAGCCCTAAAAAAGTTTTATATTCTTGTACACTTTATATTCTTTCAATTTTGTAGTTATTAGTCAAATTAGGAGCACACTTTTGGATTAATTTTAGCAAGTACCTCATTTTTTTTCAATATAAATCTAGTACTAAACATATAGACAAAGAACTATGGTTACCACACATGATAGTTACTTATAGGGTCACATGGCGTAGCAAGATGAAGTGTCCCCAAAAAGTAGCATTTGAATCAATCTTCTAGGCTATAAAAGGAGAGTAACTATTTTGATAGGGTTCATATATATTCTTTGGGCGAACAAACTTTTTTTGTCTAAGACTATAAAGTAATGAGACATGTGCTAATCATTCACATGAAATGAGCATTGTCTCTTTTCTATAATTAGAGGTTATTTTCTTATGTATGATATAATTAGTGATGCAAACTTTTGTAAGCACTTGTGCAAGAGTACAATAAAAAAATCTTTTTGACTTGAACATAGTTGTAGTTTGGTTGATGTTAATGTGAAATTAAGTTTAAATATCATTTTCAATAAATCAATAGTAGGGGATTTGACAAATCCCTAAGCACACATTTCTTGAGTTTGTGTTGAAAAATAGTTTACATTTCATTCAAGTAATGATTGTAAAATTTTCTATCTTAACATGTGGTGCATTTTGATAAGGAATGTGATGGACAATGTCACACATTATTTGAGCTATATTATACTATGGATAAAATATTAATATGATGTAAGCTATATTGTAAAGACCCAATATTACATGTATACATTTAATGTTTCTATAGGATGTAAGTGTAGGTTTTTTATTTTCCTTAGTTGCATATTAAGAATTATATTGCACATTTAGTTTAGCTTGCTTAGTTGTAGTAATTGGGTCCTAATAAGTGTAAACATTTTTCATTAATATAAATTTTGACCTATTTTGGTTGTAGGTGTTACACAATTGGTCCATTTTACCTCCCCTTTTTTCTATTTATCTATTCATTGCTCTAGCTTGTTATTCATTCATAATATTGTGAGCTCTCACAATGCTCTTTTTTTGTTTTGAGAATTTGCATATATTTTTGTAGGAACTAATTTATTCTACTATTTTTATCTCAATATCATTTGCTAGAATAGTTTTATTGTTTCTATTTTTTGTTGTAGGTTTTTGGTAACTTAAATTTATTTTAAAATATAATAAGGTATCAAAGCAAGTTGTGCTAAGAGAGATCTATCTATTAAGATAGTGTGATTTTTTTTTTTTTTTTGCTTGGTAAATCACTGCTAAGGGGCAACACCCGTCGCTTTTGACTGGAGAAATGAACCAATGATGCCACATTTGGGGGACCTCATCCCCACCATTCAATTACATTGCTTCTTGCCCCATTTTACCACTTTCAGAGTGGGAACCATGTTGCTTGTTGAATTTCGCTTCGTTCTTCTTCCTTTTCCTTTGTACCTTTGTCCAAATTTCATCTGACAAGCCTCCACCCATATCTTCTACTTTTCCTTTGGTTATTTGGCTTCCCTTTGGGGAAGTAATTCTTGAATTGCCATTTGTGATCCTATGACAACCTTCTTGCCGAGATTCTACTGAGGCCTCTGAGTCAGCAAGATTCCCAATTTGATCCCCGCTTCTTTTCTTTGGGGTTTTGCCAGAAGGAGCATCTCCATCAAGCTTCACCGATGTAGAGGAAGTAGCCATTGCCTTTGTAGTTGTTTGGGAATCACTTGGTGGAGCTTTGCCTGAGGCAGTATCAACAATTTTTGGAGACACATCAATCTCACCATCCAACTCATCCTTTTCCATTGAGTAATGTTGGGGGGTGACTTCTTTCCACCAGGTAGCTTGGATTTCCTACCAAATTTTTGAGAAGTGTGCAGGCATATGACTAGTGCTGAAACAACATTGACAACGAAAGGGCAGTCCCTCATAATCAAGAAATTTATTCCATTCCATCCTTGCAATTTTCAGAAGGACATTCACAGGGAGATCTTTGGTTGTATTTATCTCTACTAGTATGCAAGCGTAGGTAGTGTGTAAAAAGTTTGAGGAACCCTCATCCACCCCCAATAATTTCTCCAGTGAACTACCAATGGCTGCAAAGCATGAATCACACCAAAATTGAAGAGGGAGATTTGGCATCCTTACCCAAATTGGAGCCAGATCGAAAGATTATGTGAGAGGATTGAAGGAGGGGTACCAGGGTTTCAATAATAATAAATGTTGATCCTTCCAGCTCCATTGATATTCATATAGAACTAAGTCTCGATCCTTTGTGTTATCGAAAACCACCAAAAAGAATCCCCTTGCCATGGGGTAAATCTCTACATCCCCCTCCAGTAGAGGTTTCTAGAATTTCACAATCCATCCATGAAGCTCTACAAAGCTTGGCCAAAACCCTCAGAATCTACCAACCAACCCTTGTTCTACAAAATATGATATATTTTCAATCACTTCATCAACAATCTCCCCAACAAGGGTAACCATTGGGGAAGAGGTTGTGCACCAGAGAGCCCTAGGAGCTCATCGTTCACTATGATTGTTGGCCTTTGCCTCAAATTTCCTCATCCAGTCATCGCTCATCCACCAGTTCTTCTGTGGAGATGGAGGCTGAGTAAACCTATCAACCACCCGATTAATTGTCTCTTTTTTTTGTCCACAATTCATCCTTTCTCGTCCTTCTACTACCATCGAGTATGAGCGACCAGGGGTTTTTTGTCGCTTCCCATCGTTTGGGCCAGATTGGGTTGTTGTAGAGGCATCAAAATATGCCCTAGATGCATCAGTTGTTGGCAAAGATTTTTTCATCTTCCCAAAAAGAGTTCCTACCTTGCTTCTGTCAAGCCTCCATGATTTTTTTTTCTTTGCACACACTTGAGATTCATTCTTAGCCGAGTCAAATCCATGGAGAACCGGCAGAGCGACGAGAGGGCACACCAAAAAATTTTGCAGGGCTCCGGGGGCAGTCAGATCCTTTCGTTTGCCAGACAATGAAGGTCGCCCATCTTGAGGCTGAGCGGGAGGAGGACGCCTTGCAACTCATTTTTCATCGAGGGTCTTTGGACCACGCACAACGCAAAAACCCTTGCAGTAGCCCATGATCGCATTTCGGCAGATCCTATCTATCTCAACATGTGCATAGTATGTAATCTAGGATAGTGTGATATTTATTTGCAATGCTAAATTTATTATTTTACTTATCTCCAATAATATGCTATGATATTTCTTGCAATTAAATGCAAAACTATGTAAAATAGTAGACCACTTTGAGAGTTTGATCTCCAATAATCAAATAATAATATATGAATTCAATATTTGTTGATATGAAGGTTTGGGAGAAACATATCCTCTTGATTTATAGGCTTAACTATGTAGGGACAAACCCCCTTATCTTAATTAAGAGGCATTAATGTATTGACTAAAATTAATGCTAAGGTTAGGCATTCCATAAGTGCTTCACCTTATTATATTTAGAACAATATAATATTAGGGACCTAACATCAGGGATAGCTTTAGTGGCGAATCTTTGCCAATTGGCGAATTCCAAGAATCGACAAATCGAAATTGGTGAATTCTAGGAATCCAAAAAGGTGTTCAAATTGCCCGAATTTCACGAACTATCGGTCCAATACATGTCCATTCGCCAACGGTTTTTTTTTATGAGGCATCTTTAAGCAATAAATTCGCCATAACAGACTACACGTTTCCAATGGACCGATCAATATTTTTGCTTGGAATCCTGGGGAGCATGTCATAAAACACCAACATATTCTCCAATACTATTAAAACAACATTATATGAGGACCCATTTCGCCAATTAAAATTTACAAATAGTTGCTTGTGAAGACCCATTCACTAATTAAAATTTGTAAATAGTTGCTTATGAGGACCTATTTCGCCTTGAAAATTATAAGGTATTGTTGTATAAGCACGCGAGATTCGCCAAATTTTTAACTTACCATTTAAAAATCCCGCAAAATTCACCAAATATGGATTGATATAAATACAATTGAAACTGTTATTTGTTCTTACACATTTTGTTCAGTTCTGAGGTTCTACTTCTTGATTTAGAAGTAAGCAAAACCCGAAAACGTAGACTCAAAGGTGAGTGATCATTTCTTCATACTGTTATTAGTTATTAGTTATAATAATAAGATTTCTTTATTTGTTTTCCATTCTTGCTTCAGTCTTAAACATGATTTTGAGTAGGAAATGGGATCTATATTCTCTATCATTCTGTCCTTCTTAAACAAGAAGAAATTTTTTTCCAGCTTTTATTCGAAGTGAGATATCAATATGTCGAGCAACGACTGCAAGGGTAAGACTCCTGAGGGTAATGAAGAGACTGGGAGGCCATCAAAACGCCCAAAACCTGGAGGTACCATACAGTCTTACTTTGGAATTGGCAAAGCTTCTAATCCATTAGATCAAGGTGGAGCTACACCATCGACTCTTCCACCACATATTATTGAAGATGGCCATGACAATACCTCACTGCCACAAGAAGGTCAAGGTGAGATTGTCATTGTGTTAAATCAAAATGTATCAAATGTGGATGGCAATACAGCAGAAGATGTTCCAAGGGATACCCTGGATAGCCAAAATAAGATAATTGACTTGGATGAGGATGATGTTGGTAGCAAGAAAAGAAAAAGGCAAAGCAAAATTGGGGCGCGAGTGGGAAATGACAAGGAATTTTCAAATTGGTTGGTTGTCGAAGTACCCATTCCTTGAAGTAGTGGGGGTATCAAATGAAAATGATATTGAAAGGGCAATAGAGGTCAAATGTAATATTTTTAGTTGGAAATGTGGAAGAGACAAGACGATGCAACTAAAACTTGACACTATAGAAAAAAATATTGACAAAGTTTACGAAAAACAAATCATAGACGGAAAGGAACAATCAGTCGTACGATGGAAATCAAAGGAAGAATTTCTTCATGTTAAGTATGCTGTAGATTATGGAGAGAATAACCATAGAATGTTGAAGATTAAAAGATGTGAAGGTACACTTGAGGCTCATTTTGGAAAATCCATGGCAGCAACAAATCTGTCAAAAACTGTTCAGATGAGTGTTGTTTTTCATATTTTGTCTGAGGGGTGTCCTATGACAAACTACCCAAAATATTTTGATTTAATATCTTATTTGAGTGTTCCCCACTTTCCCTTCTCACATTGGTCAGTAAACGTTGAATGAGAATGGGCGAACTATCTTGCTACAATGGAAAAGCAAGATTTAAAGGAGAAATTAAAAGAGTCAAATTTCATTGCATTATCTTTAGATGAAGTTACTATGGTAGACAATACTTCTTGGGTTTGTATGCATTTGTATACTGTAGAACAACATGTTCACCAAGCTCATCTTCTTTGTGTTCCTAAAACGAAGGACAATTCAACATCGCAAAATCTATTTGAACTAGTCAAGAAATCTTTGAATGAAATTGCAGGTATGGATGAGTTGACAATTGCCAAAAATTTGGTGTGTGTAGGATTTGATGGAGCTGCAATGATCCAAGGTCAAAGGAGTGGTCTTTGCACAAAGTTACAAACTACTTGTGCACCATACATGCTTGGCATTCACTGCATGGCCCACAAAATGAATTTAACATTCAAAATTGCAAGCAAGTTTCCTATAGTATCAAAAGTTGAAAATCTAGTTCGCGAGATCCACCCATACTGCTGTCGAAGTTCAAAAATTTTCCTTGAATTTCAACATTTTGTTGAGAGAATAACACCTGGAAACAAGCTTCTCAAGGATGTAGATACCAGATGGATCTCCTTGCATGGACCAACGCAACAAGTTCTTTTAGAATATCAATCCTTGATTAGAGTGATGTACGAGCATCACAACACAGTATACAAAGCTCCTGAACTCTTACATAGGTTAAGCGATATAGAGACATTCTTGACTTTAGCTAGTCTTCTCCCCATGCTGAATGAGATGAAAAATCTTGTGAAGAAAGCCCAAGACAAAACTATGTATATTTATGAATATGCCAATCTATGTAAACTTACATGCTTGGCCCTCGATCATCTATATCTAGATCTAACACAAGAAGGCAAAAATTATTTGATGTGGCAAAAAATTACTGATTTGAATAATCCTAATAATTATTGACAGTTTAATGCAAGCGGACACTTATGTATTTGTGTACGTGGATATGAGATACCAATGTACCATTATAAGACAACCAGACGCTCTAGAAAATAAGTACCTGTTAACAAGGAAGATTTTAACAACATTTTAAAATCTGTTAGTGATAATTTGAAGGAAATTGCAAAATCTCTTTCCTCAGAGATTCGTGAAAGATTCCCTCGACATGAAATACTTGAAGCCATGGGTATTGTGTATCCTCATTTTTGGGTAAACCGAGATAACCCAAAATATTTTCATGATCAAGTAAATTTTTTGATTGAACAGTTTTTAGAAAAGGTAACATACAATGAACAAATAATAGAAGGAATTTTAAATGAAAATAAGCTTAGAAAGCAATGTTAGAGTTTTGCAACAACTATGAGGGAGCAGTATAAATTTATGGGCAAGGAGAAGGCTTTTGATCTGGGATCAATAAAAAAGGTTTGGACAAGCTTAGGTCAGAGTGAAATATTGCATGGTTCAATGTTAGAATATTTCAAACTTGTTGATTTATGTCAAACAATGATATTGGGGTCGCTGGAGGATGAGAGAGTTTTCAGTACATTGGGGTTTTTGAAATCAAAGTTAAGAAACAAACTGGATAAGAATTTGGAAAATTGCTTGAGGAAGAAAGTAACTATGTATAATGTCAAAATTTTTCCTTTTGAAAGGGCACTCGCAATCTGGAGGTCCACATGTGAAAGAAGAGGGACCGGGTTGTGCAACACAGGCTCTCCAATTCCAATAGCCGCTAGTACTGGTGGTAGTGGGAGTGGGAGTGGGCCTGGGATAGATGACAATGATATTGAAATTGACACAAATCAAACAATGAATGTTGAATTTGAGACACAGGCCGAAGAAAGTGTAGAGCAATCTTAGAATCAAGATGACTCTTTTACTTTATCTGAAGATGAGCATCAGTTTGAGGACCCTGACTCCATTTGGGAAATGGAAGATAATTAGCAGGTTTTAGGTATTTTTATTGCACTTCATGAATCAGTTTCCATTGTTCCAAACTCCAAATTGTAGTTGATGTTTGATGATGTTTTATATTATATTCAATGAACATTGAAATTGTGAATAATTGCACTTCATGATATCTTATTTTATATTGCACTCAAGCACTGTATGAATCATATTCCAAACTTTAGTTGATGATTTTTTATATTGTATTCAAATAAATTGTGAATCATTGCACTTCAAGTTCAAAATATTTTAGTTTATATTGCACTCCAAGTCTCCATGATATTTTATATTATATTGCACTTCATGAATCATAATACCTATGCCAAAGTCAAACTGTAGTTGATGATATTTTATAAATTATATAAAATTCAATACCATCGGCCTAACAATGTTTCATCGATGGAACCCCCATCACAGTCCCTCCGATGACTTGATGAAAATAGCTCACAACCTAGTATCGGTGTAATAATACTCTATTAGGTTGACTCGTAAGGTGCTCTCCCAATATATCGATAGAGTCGTCAACAAAAGTAACCATGAATTATAATTTATGACCATGGGCATGAAATTTGAATTATCTTATTTTATCAATAATCACAAAAATATACCACACTTTGATTTTATGAACAATGCAAATTGTAGAAATTTATGTGACAAGATCCATATTATAGCCTACATTCACATTGCATCCATAAATATTAAAAAAAATTGAAATTCTGTAGTGAATACTCTATCGGGTTGACTCCTAACTCTTAAGGTGCTCTCCCGATATACTGATAGAGTCAAGTTGTCAATAAAAGTAACCATGAATTATAACCATGGCCCATGGGCATGAATTATCGAATGCATAAAGTATATCGGGGGAACTATGGTGCATCGAGGAAACATTATCTGGCGTCCCACCAATAGAATGAAGGATAGGTGTCCATCGGTGGAGAGGGTGGCTATCAGTGAAAGAATGATGTGAAATCTCGGGGCATCGTGCAGCTGTGCATTTATGAGCCAGAATTGAAGTGAATTATATCACAAGTTGATCGCATAGTTTTTACAAAATCCTAGAAGATTTTGCTAAGGGCAGAATCAGAAAGGAAAAAACTCGGAGTTCTGACGCAACAAAGACCAGTGGACTGTGGAGGCGACTTGGCGAGACTCACGTAAGTACTTCACTTTCAAACCCAACTGAGAAGCTATTTTACTCAAAAACTTAAGATTTAAATAGTGGAAGAGAGTACAGACAAACCCAAAGCTAAAAAATAGAAAATCGAAAAGCCTAAGAGACTCCTAAATGAAGACCTGCTAGATCAATGTCCTGGGTCGGGGCCAAGACCCAAGAGGAATGCTCAAATGAATCCTTCCATGGATCAATTATGGGACAAATAAAAGGTCTTAGGGGATATTTGGACACCACAACGAGGGTACGACCTTTTCATGTACTATTATAGAAAACAATTTAGGTTTCAACCAGTCTGCAATCCATGGAGGTTGAACCTGGGAAGACTTGTGGTGCCCAATGTGTTTGTGAACATAGAGCTAATTAAAGCTCTTACTACCATATATGACCCCAAGAAAATAACTATTCAGTCACATGGCGGGGGTGACATGCTTGTTATTTCTAGGGATCTCATTTCTAATGTATTTCAATTAGAGTGTTCACTAAATTTATCATTCACGATCAAAGATCTCTTAACAGATTATCGCCCCATGGATACCAGCTATAAGAGATGGAAATTACCTTTGCATAGGCCCAAGGATGAAGGAGGCCAACTCAGGAGGTTCTCTAGCAATGAAAACCCTCCTTTCCATGAAGATTTGTTCGAAGAGTATTTTTGATACACCTATTATTCAGCTGGTCAAGCTTTGGGAGTAAAGGTTCCGCCTCTCATGTCGATTGCCCCAATGGTCTAAGCTGCAGACATACAAAGCAAGGATGTCGGGCAATTTGATTATGCTAGCTACTTGGCCAACGACCTACATCGAGGGCTTGAAAAGATTAAAAATAATAGTGATAATATTAATTTTGAACACTATTCTTTGCTTATGCATTTTCTATTGTACAAGGGACAAGTCAGAGGGGTCTGGAGTGAAGAATTAAGGATAAAAGATACAAATGAAAATGGAGATTTTAAACCTGTACAAATGTGGAATTTATTGTGGGACAATCGATTTGGTAGGTCTCATTACCTTTATTTTGAAGAAATTTTTGTAAAACCATTGATGAAGTTGCTGGGGTATCCGTGCAATTATAACCTAACCCTAGAAGTACAAAGATTTCTAAGACCAAAGGAAAATGATCAGAGAAATAAAGTGAATCATAACTAGGGAGACCGGTATGCTTTCCCTAATTGTACAGTGATAAGGGTTTATGGGTTCGAAGGGGCTCCACACTTGATGCCACGAGTAGTTCTTGACTGAATTTCTTTTTTAGAAATTGTGAGGAAATTGGCAAAATCTGATTCCAAACACCTCAAAGGACATAGCAAACAATCAATTATGCCCAAGACCTTATATTTTGGAGACTTTACAGTGGTTTCCAATGAAGGATATGGAGAAATTGATGGTAAATTAGCACAATACAACCTACCTCTAGGTGATGTAAGGAAACAATTTGATGCAGAAGGGTTTATTCACAAGGCGAGATTATCGCAGGGGCTATCAGGGTATGAACATTTGTTCTCAATCGAAGATGTCATAAGAAACCATGATGAGGCTTCCACCAAGGAAAGAATGGCCGCCTATAACAAGATTATGCTTGTAGAGGAATGAAAGAGGAAAAATGTCCCATCTTATTGAAAGGAATTTGGTGAGATACAAGATCCTTTATCAAGAATTGAGCAACTCATCGCTCATGTCAATGAACTGGTAAAGGATGTTACCCCAATTGTTTTTGATGCACCTCATGCAACCTATTCAAGAGTAAAAGATAAAGACATAGAGCCCTTGGATTACATACCTTCACAACCTACTCCTGAGGTTTTTTTTTTCTATAGATACTGATATAAGTGAAGAAGAGCAAGGTGATGAAGAGGGTGGCCAGGTGAAACAAATCAGTGCTCCTGTGATTGCACAGTACGAGGCCCCTTAAGAGCAGAATATTGTAATATTTGAGGCATAAAATGAACTATCTGATGATGTGAGGGCTGGACAATAGTTTATTTCTAATTGTGATTTTGTTAAATCTTATAAATTTAAATCATTTGTTTATGAATATAAAGGTAGAAAATTGAGACAACAAATACAGGATATCACTCTTGAACATGAGGCAACCGCTCTAGAGGAATTGAAAAGGGAGGTAGAAAAGGAAATGGAGTCCATCACTCTTGAAAGAGGTAGGGAATTGCTTCAAGAAGTTGGAGTGTTGCTCCTGCCAAGGTGGGATATTAGCTCTTCAATTGTATTTGATAGCTTCAAAAAAAGAGGGGATACGACAATGAACTTAACAAAAGAAGCAAGTGACAAAATGTATTCAGGATCTGGGTACAACCCAGACGAAGCCACCTTGATTATTTGGTCACTGTATCCTCATGATAAAAGACCTACTATAATTAGTAATCCAAACCAAGTGTTTGGTCATCTCTTGGTTCAACAAGTAGTGAATACCAATCCTATGGAGACAACAAAATTGAACATAAATGTGGAAAAATTTACCAAAGGACAGATCGAAAAACTGATTAAGGAAAATGAAAAACTGAAGAAGGATCTAGCAAATCAGAGAGAAAAACATCTTCCTCCTCCATATCAGATTTGTACTCCCCATGGCTTGAAAAAGATAAGAGAGTGCTTGATGCATTGGCTGATGCAGCCTACTAGAAGAATTACCATTTGAAATCCCAAGGGAAATGCAAAGAATTGGAGAAAGAAGTGAAAACCATCAAATATAACACTGTATCTGAAATGTTAAAAGAAAGGTTCAATAAAATGATGAAATTTTCTATTGAATATTGGGAAGTATTCAGATAGACATGCATTGCATTGGTGGAGAATGAATGATTGCAGCCTAGAATGATGGAGAAGAAAAAAGGAGCTCAGAGATAAGAATTCCATGAAAGGACAAATATTGCTGACATATAACAAATTGGTAGAATCACATAATGGATATCATAATAGGCTTAGGGAAGATTTCAACTGATTTAATTCAGTACCACTCCCAACACTTCATTTTGGCATTGGAAATCTGTGAGAATATGATGATTGGAAGGAAGAGCTTGCTAGGCTTCTAAATGTTGCATTGCAAGAAATAAATGATGAGGTTATGGTTTTACAAAACACTCATAAGAAACTTGAAAAAATAATGTCTATGGAATATGATATGAAAGAGACGATCTCTAACGTGGACACCTATGCTGAAGAGAAGTACATCCATCACCTCTCTGCAGTCAATCTGTTTATTAGCCAAACTTTAGATGTGTTAGAATCAGATCCAACTAGACAACCATTAGATTCAGAAGGAGAACGCCAGCGGACAACATGATGAATGCCCTATCATGGAGTAGAAGCCTTGAATGAATCTTAGGTGGTTAGTGGTCACGAGATTCTGCTTGGAGATTAACGGATCGGTGCATTCACCTGCGACATTGTTTTATTTATAATTTGAGTTATGTTTAGCTATCAAACGACATGAATTTTTGCAAGGGGTTTGTAGCTTGTTGCCTCTCTTATATAAGAGAGATCAAGACCCCAATAGGAGATCAATGGATCATCACATCATTTTTAATTAGAATTTAGAGTAGAAAATAGATAATAGATTGCACCAATTCACCCATCCATCTCATATCATAAACTATTTTTATAATGCATATCATTTGAACTTTGAAGATCAATACAATGGAGAAGGTTACACATATTTACTGACTTTATTTCGAGTGTTCAACTATGTTGGATTCATATGCTTATAAGTTATTAACTTATTTGGTTGTCTCCAAAGTGGTTGTTTATGTTATTCAAATTGAGTGTGTGGAAGTACATTTAATTTGTCAGTAAATTGAATTTGAATTCTTTAGGAATAGGGGTTGTGACCATGGGGTTTTAGATTTATTTATGGACATGATCATTGATCAAGTAGTAATGTGGGCCACAAAATGGATCTTGTCACACAAATCTCTGCAATTTGTGCCAATCATAAAATCAAATGTAGTGTATTTTTGCAGTATGTGGGATGTGAGTGAGGTGTAAGTTGGTGGATACTAATCAAGATTTTTAGTCAAAACATAACAAAAGCTAATAGTTCAACATCCATAACTTAGAAGCTCTACCAAAAAGTAAATATAATGAGCTAACAGTTCAACATCCATAACTTGGAAGCTCTACCAATAAGTAAATATAATGAGCTAACAGTTCATCACTAGTTCAAATGATAAAATAAATAATAAAAAATCTAGATAATTGAACATCATCAGATTACTGAAGTTTGAATTTGAGCTTTTTAATTGAATTTAACATGAAGGAGTACATATTGACATTGGTAATGCAAAATCTTGCCAATGCCCAATGACAAGTCTACACAGAGTTGAGTTGGAACTTCGAAACTCATATTATCAAAGATTGAAAATAATAAATCAAGTCACTGTATCAACTTTTCTAGCAACTTCCACTCATCAGGCGATGGAATTTCCATTCGCTCTAACTGATGTTGCTTGACTTGAAGTTTTGTTAACATTTCCTCGATTATAATTGGAAATGGAACATGTCTTGAATTCTTCAATCAATTTTGCATTCAAGGTTATCAGTGTTATGATGGAATCCAAATAGTTCACATATGGGTTCTGAGGAAATTTGTCCAACTCCGAATCAATCTTCCTTGCACCTTTCATATTCTTTCTGAAACCATCCTTTCCAATGAATCACTCATTTGTGTCAAAAGCCTCTGGAAAACCAAGCTCTGTGAAGTTCCTTACAATTTCATCCACCACCTTCATCTTGTCTGCAACCAAATGAAAATATTCCTTTGTTCCACACATTCTCAAACACTTTTCAATGATAGATGACAACTTCATTGAGGTTTCAATCCGATTATTAATCCCTTTTGATTTCAGATCATTGTCACTGGCTTTGTAGATTGTTTGTAGAACTTGATTTGCAGATTTCTCTAATTCCAACACCTTTTTGTTGTCCACTAAATATTTGCCGAGCTTCTTATAATATTGTCTGATAGCATCAATCAATTCAAACATGTCACACAAATGATCAAACCTCTGCATTATTTCATCCCATATCTTTTATTTCATATGCCTCACTATATCTCTACAAAATGTAGATAACTTATTTTGAGAAGACTTAATTTCTTCTTTTGCTTCCGTCAACTTTGTCTCTAATCTTTCATTTTTTTTGCTTCGTTTCTCCAATTTTTGTTCCCATTGTGCATTTCCATTTGCAATGCTTAGTCTTAATTTTTCTGAAGTGGATTTTTCCTCATCATATTTCTTGTTGCTCTCATCTAGCCTTCGCTTCAGGTCATTCACTTCTCTCTCATTTGATTTATCCTCTTTGCTTGTTGATGTAGAGGCGGATTTTATTATTCTTTTTTCTAATTTATTGCTCTTGTTATCTGCTACTTTCCTCTTTGCTTTCTCACTTGCTAGGTCTGCCTATAACTTTTCTATTTGGGTCTGCAACCTTTTCTTCTCTCTATCTTGCTTTAGCAATGATGTGTACACCAATTCATTGTTCTTCTTTGATACATTAATTTTGTCAGTATTTTTCAAGCCACAAAAATCCAATTGAAAAATTGGTTACCTGGTATTTAGATCGATCCATCTGATTCGTTGGTTTGTTTTGAACTGTGGGAACAATAATTGTGTACTCCACGATTTCTTTATTTGTGTCAAATGTGGGTAATACCATGGTTGTTGCAGGCTCTAAAGTTACAACAGACACACTCTCCATCAATTGCTTCTTTTATTTTTTATTCAAGTTTGATTTCTTTATAAACTCTTTAATGAAATCATAACCTGGGGAGGTAGGAACAATGGAATGCTTGAATGGCAAAGGAATAGGATTACTAGTAATTTCTAATGATGTCATAGCCACACTAACTGGAATTGGGGGAGTGTCTGGAAATAACTCCTTTGTGGTACTGGTGGATCCATTGATAGTGTGACTTGGACTTGTCAAAATACTTTGCCTCTTTTGATTGCCTTGATCACCTGGTGTTTTTGTGGTATCTTTTATTGTTTTCCTCTTATTATTGTGTGTAATTTGTCGTTGTAGCACATGTTGACCACTACTAGTACTACTACCCATACCATCACCACCAATGGAACTCCCAGTTGTATTAAGTTGTCCACCAAGGGCATGTCCTAGTTATGATTGTATCTAACCATGAGGATGAGGATTATAAGCTCTAACAAATTGAGTTTGACTTGTATGCCCTTGGTCTACATTTTCACCTCCATGCCCAAGGCCATATTTATCACCTATTTTTCTATGCTCAACACCTGGTATTGTCCAAGGGCCTTGTCTTGTGGACCCCAAAGGGCCTTGTCCTTTGGGCCCCAAAAGACCACCTTCATAACCAATTTTTTCAAGTATGGTTGCTCCTGAAGTATATGTGGAAGCATATTCTTCTTTTGCGGCCTCACTTAAACCAGGTTTGTAATTGGCATGGCTTTGTTCTTCTTCTTCCCTATCAATATCATCATTAGATTCATCATCAGACTCATCACTTCCTTTGCTTCCACGTTGATCAAGATGCTCTATATTCCACAATTTGCTAAACTCTTTATCTTCTTCATTAGCTCCATACTCTGCAAGAGCTCTTGGATCACCTAGGTCCTTCCTCATAGACCAAAATGCAGTAATTTTTGATCGTGACCAATTTTTATATATAACTTCCTTCTCTAGAGAACCTGGAATTTCTACTCTACTAGATGGCATAAAAATTGTTGTATGTCCTGCTTGTCTTTTGGTGCAATGCCATAATTTCTGTTGACATTTATTCAAAAGAAATACCATTCTCAACAACATTTTTCTCCATTTTTATTTTGACCTCATCCCAAGAATCCTTGTTTCTCAAGTTTTCGAGCAAGGGTTTACTTTGATGTTGAATTCTATTTGCAACATTTCTATTGGCAACAATCATTGATTTAGTGATGTCACATGGATCATACTGCCAATGATAGATAGCATCAAAGTCAAAAAATTTCAAAAGATTATGTGCCACACTAAATGATTTTCTCTCGAATGTGAACCTTCCACATGAAAAAGGTAAAGAAGGAAATAAGGTCTTCTTTTGCTGACTTAGAAAGTGTAGTTCATCAACACTTTGCACTTACCTTACATATTCCAATGCAAAAACCCTTTCTATCACATGTATTGGAAGTTTGTATGGCTGTAATCCCAATCCATAAAATCTTAGCACAATATATTCTTCCATTAAGTACAAATCAGCCAATTGTATTTCTTTTCCTAGTTGCATGCAATTTCTACATGACATAGGCAATCTAGGCATTGGAGTATTTGTAATTACTTGATGCAATGGAGCCAAAAAGTAGTCTACAAAATGACTATAGTTCCTTCAAGAATCATGCATCTTTATCTCAGTGGTCCATTCATATACTAGAGCCATTTTATTTTCCCCTGCATTACTATAGGGCTAAATGTGAAGCTTGTTGGTCTGAAACATTCCTCTAAATTTGAATAGAAAAAGATAGCACAAGTAGGTTGTGAACCTAAATGTCTTCGTGGAACCTGCTTTAATCATTAAAAATTATTTATGCATGGATTCTACAATGTGCTGAGTATAATTATATTTGACATGTTCATCAACATAATGGATATTTTATACCATTTCAAATAGGCTTGCACCCACTTCCAAATTGCTATCCAGACTAAGGCAAAATGCTAGCATGGAAATAGTATCCTGAACCCATGGTTTAAAAATATCCAAATTTTAAGGAGGCTTATGATCACCTTTCAATTTATTTCTATCCTTAACTATTTTATTTAAGAAATCATTTTTCAGCCTTTCTACCACTGCTTCATAATCACTAGCAAGCTTTTCTAGGTCAATGTGGTGGTTTCCAAATTCTTCGGTTGTAAACCCCAACACTTGTCCAGGTTCTATTGCATTAATGGATAAAAATTCTTCTTGGTTATCTTTATTAACAATTTCTCTTTTCTTATCATCATAATTCTCGACACAGACCATGATAAATTTTGGGCAAGGGAAAACTTCATGTAACATCATGCGCCCTAATCCAGTTACCCACGATGCATTGATACTATCAACTTGCGTGTGCTTTGCAGCCTTATTCTGAGATGAAAATCTAAGTTTTGAGGTACATCTACCATAGATTTCAGGATCATAAATATCATGGTACCCATTGGTGAAGCCTGGGGTTTTAAGCAATTCTGCATAATGTATTTTTTTATCGGACATTGCTCTAGTGGTACTGGTGGTAGACATACTTATACAAATGTGAAGTTGTGAAATTTGAATTCCCTAATAAGTAATACCTATTAGTCCTCCTTAATTTTAATGAATTCATGAGTCTCTAAAGTCTAAACCCAAACTTCAAACTTTGACAAAATAAGATTTTAAGATATGTCAAATGATGAAATGTAGCCACAAGAATTCTTTCACTTACCTAGATTCTGAGTCCTGACTCATGAAAATTGGAATGGAATTGTTGGAAGTGGAACCGTGGAATCCAAAACATGGTGGTGCACTGCAATGAGCAATCTAAAGATTGAAGACTTTAAAAATCACTGTATAATTTCAAAGTGCAAAGTGTTTTAAATGCTTTTTTTCTCGTAATTGGAATGTTAAAGTGTATGACACGTCTTAGGAGTTAGGTCTACAAGATTGCAAGTTGAATTTTTTTAACCGTTGATCTTTCTAAATCTAACAGTTATAGGGTGATTCAAGAGGTTTAAGTTGGGAAGCCCATCGCTCTATGCATTTCATTATGGAATGCAAGTACAACCATACATCAAATGTTCATCCAACGGTTGAAACTTGAGTAATTTATGATATTAACTTTAAAGTTTAAAAATAAACATTAATCACTTGACAGTTGACACTTAGCAGTACAAAGTGTTTTAAATTATTGGTTTCTCGAAATTGGAACATTAAAGTGAATGACATGTCTTAACTCTTAGGTCTACAAGTTGCAAATTCTTAACCGTTGATCTTTCTAAATCTAATGGTTATGGGGTGATTTCAGAGGTTTAAGTTGGGAAGCCCATCGCTCTGTGCATGTCATTATGGAATGCAACTACAACCATACATCATATGTTCATCCAATAGTTGAAACTTGAGTAATTTATGATATTAACTTTAAAAATAAACATTAATCACTTGACAGTTGACAATAGGCCTAGAATTTGATGGTCTATTTTAGAGTTAGACTGTATATAACAACTATAAAATTTATTAGACCGTATAGTTTGACTTGCTATATTTTTATTAAACCGTAAAATAATATTTTTATAGTATTTTAATTTATAATATATATCATTTTATAATTTTTATTATAAAAAGAAAATAGAATATAATTTTTTTGAATATTTTTAATATGAATTTAGAAACTTTTGACATTTTTATAATAGCTATCATTTTTTATATTAATATAAGTGATTTATAATATTAATATAAAAATATATATTAATTTAGAATCTTTTCAAAATAAAACATAATTATTTTTAATTTTTAGAATATATTTAACAAAATTTATTTTTAATATGATTTTAGAAACTTTTGTTAATTGTTAATTATAATAGTAGATTTTTATATTTATCACTAATAATAATCATTGTTTTCTAATTTTTCAAGATAATGCATTTATAAAAGATTTTATATAAAAATTCATAAATTAAACAATTTTTTTGATAGGCATTTAAATGACCAAACCGTCATAAAATTTTCATATGATAGGTAGCCAGTAGGGGTGACCATCAAATTCCAGGACTGGTTGATAGTCACACTTAGCAGTACAAAGTGCTTTAAATGCTTTGTTTGATTGTTTCTCAAAATTGGAACATTAAAGTGAATGGCACGTCTTAGGTCTACAAGTTGTAAATTCTTATTCTTAATTGTTGATCTTTCTAAATCTAACAGTTATAGGGTGATTCTAGAGGTTAAAGTTGGGAAGCCTATCGCTCTGTGCATTTCATTACGGAATGCAACTACAACCATACATCAAATGTTCATCCAATGGTTGAAACTTGAGTAATTTATGATATTAACTTTAAAGTTTAAAAATAAACATTAATCACTTGACAGTTGACACTTAGCAGTACAAAGTGTTTTAAATGCTTTGTTTCTCGAAATTGGAACATTAAAGTAAAAGACACGTCTTAGGTCTACAAGTTGCAAATTTTAAATCTTAATCGTTGATCTTTGTAAATCTAATGGTTATAGGGTGATTCCAGAGGTTTAATTTGGGAAGCCCATCACTCTGTTCATTTCATTATGGAATGTAACTACAACCATACATCAAATGTTCATCCATCGGTTGAAAATTGAGTAATTTATGATATTAAGTTAAAAAAATTAAGATGAAACATGTGTTTTAAAGTCATTACCATAGGCATTGACCTAATAATGCTTTATTGTGGAACCCCCATCATAGCCCCACCAATGGCCCGAAGGCGAAGACTCATAACTCATAAGGTGCGCTCCCCGATATACCGATAAAGTCAACAAAAGTAAGCACATCGCTATAACACATAAACATCGGTGGAACAAATGATTGCATTCTCCCGATGGCCCGATTTAGCAAGTGCATATTGCATAAAGTATATTACTTAATTCATCAAAAGAAAAAAAACTAATTTGAATATATTAAATTATTAATAGACACTGAAGTTCCGAACTCAAAAGGAAACTCTTTACTCTTAAGCGTAAATGAATAACAAAGATTCAAGAAAAACACAACACATTGACAACCATTTATTTTATTGCAACTAAATTTCAATGTCACATTATTACATATATTTTTACAGATGAGTAGCACTGTAGCTCCTGTTTTGTATAAATAACATATGTTAGTGTGTCACTTTAGTACTTTACATATACAAAATTTAATAATTTATTCCAAGTTGTTGCTCATTACAATGGATTTCAAATTGATTCCAATTTCCAAGCTTCTGCTGCTGAAAACTTACTACAAATGTAACTCTAAAACTAAATGCATGATTCCAAGCTTCTATTGGTGACAACGTAATACAAATGTGGCTCTGAAAATAAATTCATGATTCCAAGCTTTTGTTGGTGGATTCGCCAACCATGCTGGGGAAAGGGGGTTCTAATCAATCCTGGGGAAATGGGAGCCGTGAAGATACAAAATGTACTTATCCCCTTTGAGAACCAAAGTCATACAGAAGATGTAATACAAATGTCTCTTTGAAAATAAATGCATGGGGCTTGCCTGGCTAGCCATGCTAGGGAAATGGGAGTTGTTAGAATACAAGAGGAGAAGCAAATCTGCTCCCATATTTTGCACGCAACTTCCATGCACTGGTATAGCACTTACCTCCATCAGAGCTCCTAATCCTGGTTCAAAACCTGTTTAAGAAGTCAGGTTAACCAAATCAACTTCTTTCCAATTCCATCCATTCTGAACTTGAAGGAAATTCATCTTTTACTGATTACTCTATAACTACATAATTGTAGGTAGGATAATTTACTGTATCCCCAATACTGCATCATCTTCTTTGTGAATCCTTATTAACCCTAGAAAATAAAAACCCTTATGGCACTATCCACTATTCACTGAATCACTAATACTATCCCTATTTATGGGCCACCAGTATTGCTACTAGCTAGCTATATAAATTAAAATGTTTATTTTGATTGACGTCTGGCCACATGCGAACTATACCTCAAGTTGACAAGCTGTCAAAATCATTGATTCACCAGTGCCACTCAATGTTCAAATGATATAAAATCATTACAAATCTTGTTTCATTAAAGATATGAGTTGTCCAAGAAATTTCTTCGGATGTTCATATCACATATGGCATTAATCTCCACCATTGCCACTGCCAACCACACTTTCTTCAAAAAGATTGAGAGTTTCAATTAAATGAAATTTACAACATCGAGGCATTGAAAAGACTGAATGAGTGATGAGCTATGGAACTTTATCTCACCACATGTCTGCATCTAATGGTTATAGTGTTATTCCAGAGGTTTCAATTCACAAGTCTAATGCTTTAGAGATTTACTTCCAGAATGCAACTCTTTTTTCTTGTTGGTGTACGAATTTGTCACTTTAACCATGAAAGTAGATGCAAAATATTTTAAAACAAATGACATAAAGTCCATTTTTCTGACAATCAGTAAAGAAAAGCGATATTTTATCTTTTAACAAATGAATTAGTCTGAACACAAAGTCTCAGAGATGAAAAAATATGCATTCTGAATCTAACCTAATAGATAAAAATTGAACAATTATCATGAAGAAACACAATTCATTCATAATTAAAAGGAAGCATTAGTGAATACACAGATTTAGAAATATATTCTTTTATCTCTCTAATGCCAAAAACGTGGTTTCACAGACCTGTCACCTTACACCCTGTACAATCAAAATTCAAAAAGTGCTAAAAAATTGAAACTACACCCCTTATTATTACGTGTCACAAATTCACAATTCTCAAAAGGATTCATGCACTTTGTTAAACTGCTGGAGGTGTCAGGACTCTGTACAGTTCCAACTGCATTTCCATAACTAAATTATGAAATTTAGTGCGTTCTTCTTCTTCTTCTAAAACGAAAATCACCCTGTTGTACTCGACATAGATGGTTTTCTCTTTCCACGCCACTGAACATAGCTGGGAAATGATGTTGAGTTGCTCTTCTTCAGGCCAATTCAAATTCAGTTGCATGACAACCACAGGTTCATCTTCCCATACTCTGATATCGGCTAGAAGTACCATTTTGATGAAACTCTGAGTATGGAGTTCAAAATGCTGCCACCTTTCCTTGTATGCAGGCTCACTTAACTTTACCAGTAGGATGTGACAATCTGCTACTAAATTCGTTTCTCCAACCTCCTTATTTAAGATCTATCCTTTCAAATGATTTAAAAGATTACGTTAAACCTATCCAGTTGGTGTTTGATAGCATTTGAGAAGACATCCCTTAATGGCACCGTACAATTCATTAAATGAGCTGACACTTAGAAAGTTATGCATCCCGCCGAGGTCGCCCAATCGAGAATTTTTTTTTTATAACCATTTGTATGGTAATAAAATCTCAACCATTGATTTCTAGAAATCTAATGGTTATAGTGTTATTCCAGAGGTTTCAAATCACAAGTCTAGTGCTTTAGAGATTTACTTCCGGAATGCAACTATAGTCATCCATCGAACATTCATCGAACGACCCCTATGATTTTTTGTTGGCATATCTGTTTATTTCGCCACAGGATTTTTTTATTATTTTGAGATTATTTTTAATTCACCAATGAAAATATATTTTTTTCTTTGAAAAAAGGTTTTAATCGGCAATGGAAAACAAATTCTGGTTTGAAAAATGGTTTTAATCGCCAATGATAAGTATTTTATTCGATTAAAAAAAATTGCAATTCGCCAAGATTTTCCACGAACTACCAGGGATTATAAAAGATTCGCCAATTGGGATTTTTTTTTCCCGAAAACCGAAAAAAATCGCCAATAAAATTTATATTTTTTTCCCTGTGTAACATGTCCCTTCCCTTAAAAAAAACACTCTCCTCAAAGCTTAGGAACTCTGGATTCTTTTATATGAATTGTTCATCTTCCTACGTTGCATCTTCAATTGACGTATTATTACACTTGATTAGGAAATCAAAGATAGTTCTGTTTTGAAATTGTTTGACTTTTCTCAATAATTTCCTCAAGTTCTAAAATAAACTTTCTTTTTTCATCTAACTTTGGAAGTTCTATCTAGATTGGAATATTGTTTCCTATTACTTTCTTTAAACAAGAGACATGGAAGATAGGATGAATTTTGGAAAAGGGCGAAAGTTGTAACTTAGAAGCTACACTTCCTATTTGAGAATCATATAGGGACCATAAAATTTGGGTGCAAGCTTGATGTTATTATTGTTGGTGTGAATAAATGTCTCATACCTAGTTAATTCACCTGCTAGGGACTTAAGGGATATATTCACATGTCAAGTTTACTTAGGTCCTAAGCTTCTTTCTAGAAGACTTAGTTATCATGTCTAGATTTTATCTTTTCCGAGGTAGTTATGATAAGTTGTCTCATATCATAATATTAAGACACTTTCCATAATCTTATGACATCCTATGTCTTATCTTGGCTATATTTGCAATCTTGAGCATTGTAAATTGATCTATTTGTGCTTTCCATTTGGCCTCTAGATCTTGGGTATCTACATAGCCAACTCTAACATTGTATCAAAGCGAGTTGGTTGCCATTGGATAGTCCTTTTTTGAGATCTTGGTAGATATTGAAAAGTTGAGTATGTTCTTTTCTTGCATTGTATGATGATCTGGAGTATCAAAAAAACATGATAGAAATACCAGATTTTGGGGGGTTCCTTTTTTTGAATTTGTATTGCAGGTGCATTTTGGGAGCTTGTTGGTGCAAATATGAGCTCACCATTGAGTTCAAGGTGTTTGAGAAAGTTAGTTTTTCCTTTTGTTTAGTCCAAATCAAACATATGAGGCCAAATTTGCAAGGGTTTGAATATTGAAGGTGGTTGCTAGATATGAGAGGTAGCTACCTCTTCAAAGCATTTTGAGTCAAAAAGGACACCGCCATTGCATTCAAGAGGCTGAGGAGACAAATTTTGACATAAAATTTGTCTATATTTTGAGTTGGGAGTTGTCGAGGATTTTTTTTAACCCAGGGAGCCGAACAATCCCCCAAGGTCGTAGGTCATATGGTTTATTTTTTATTTATTTTTTGATTTTTTTAATTTGTTGGCACTTTTTTGTAATTTTTTTTCAAAAATAAAATAAAATTATATCACCAACATAAAGTTTTAGAGGATTTTTTTACAAATAAATAAAATTATATATTGCAATTTGCAGTACTACACATTGTAGACCTGTAGTACTGTGTACCACGGGCTACCACATGACAGACCCACACTGGGCCACATGACCCCTACAAATTAAAAGCGACGATAATTTTAAAAAAGAATTTGGCATAAATAAAGTATATTCCAACAAATTTCAAAGATTCCCTCGCCTTTTTCATTGCCGTTGATTTCAAGAATATTTTGCAATGTCCCTATTTTAGCCATATGCTCTTTTGTGACTGATAGCCTATTTCCGAAAATCCGTAGGCTGTTTAGAGGTAAAATTAGGGTTTCCGCTTTCAGATGCAGTTTCAAAGGTTTGCATGTATGAGTTTTTGATGCATGTTTGGTGAAGCTTTTTGGGTTTTTGGAGAGCTTCAGGATGAGGTAACATCCATGTTAACATAATGACATGCAATTTTGACTGATACCTTGCATGCATGAAAGGTGTCTGGGTTTTTCTGAGTTTTCAAAGACCTCCGAGGTGGTGTGACATGCATTTGAATCTGACAACCTTTTCGGGCACTTAGTATATAGTAAGTCATGATACTACTCAGTTGGTGTTCTAAGGAAATTTTACAAACTTACTATTTATAGTAGTTTGCTATTTTTGGTAAGTCTATTTTTAGCAGTATCATTTTGGTAGTTAACTCAATCATCTGCAATTAAGTATGACTGATCAGTTTGGCTTTCTATTGAGTTGAAGTGAATTACTATTTTTAGCATATGTTATTTATAGTAAGACTATTTTTGGTAGTGGCGACATTATCAGTTGGGTCCAGCTCAATTATTATCAGTTTGCTATATTTGGCAGTCTTCCAGTTTAGTCTTGGCATCACTCTTGGCTATGCCCTTGGGATTGAGTTTCTTACTTAATCGAATTTTATGGATAGAAATTTTCCCCCACGCCTAGTGCAATGACTTCATGTTGTTTTAATGAGGGGACCATTAAGGGGGTCAAACTCCTTTGTGCATTAAATGATTTATTTAATACATTATTGATGCAACTTTAAGGTGGACGCCAATTTGAGAAGTTGAAAGAATATTTTAATATTTCAAAAAAGTGCATGAATGTAAGGTGGCGTCCCAAGGAGGAAAACACATGGGTTTCTTGGAGGAGTTATTGATGCTTCATTTGCTTTAGAATGGCTATAATTACTTGGATCGATTTGGAGTTGGGTATTCATGGATGAATAGGAAAGTTATGCTGCTGGATTGATTTAAGAACTCGATTAAGGGGGAGCTTAGCATTTACACCATTCTTCGGGCCTAAAACTATGGCCCCCTAGATGGTCAATTAAGAGTATGATTCATTCAAAAGTTCATATTGAACATCATTGTTATAAGTTTTGAAGTTGTTTTCTGTATTTCTTATTGCTAGTTCATCCATGGCTGTAGGTGATTTTCAGTCATAGCTGGTTATGAGATTTTATTTGGTTTGTGGGTATTTTTTCTAAAGTTTTCTATCCTTGAGATGCCCACTCTCAATGGTTATCATATTTTTTTTGATAAGCTTTATTTTCTAGTGAGGTTTCCTTTTTTCTAGGGCCGTACCACTTCAATAAGCTAGTATTGGAAGTTGATCTTTTTTTTGGTGGTTGTTTTGGTCTTGCAAATCCTTCGCTGCTAGTTGCCATTGTTATTAGGAAGTTGTGGCTTTAGTTTTGAGTGCTTAATAGGAGTTTTGAGAGAGAAATAAGCATTTTGATGGTGTATATTATTGCTGGTTTGAACTTCAATTTTTTGGAATTTCAAATCAGACTTAGCTCTTTCCATGTTATGTTATATTTATTGGGTGTCTATGCTTCTAGTTTCACACGCATTCAATTTGGAGGAGATAGGAGAATTTTGGATGAAGGTATGAATAATTGAGTTAAAGTTTAGTTGTTGGTCTCAGTATTTTAGTTTTCTGGTCTTTAAATAAGATCTGGAAATTCCCTTTCATGTTATGTTTCCTTGGAATTTCTATTCATATTTGCAAATTGGAGATATAGTGTGATCTTTGCAGTGAGTTTGGAGCAAATTATATTGAGAAATCATTGTAATAAACACTTTGTAATTGTTGGTTTTAGTAGTAATGAATCAACCTTCTATATTTCATTTGTAGCTCTCTTATTTCACCCACTGAATATGTGGAGTATTCCCATTGCTTAAGTGGATGCCTGTTGTTAGGGGATGATTGTTCTTTCACCCCATTGAATAAGTGGTAGCATGGAATTCTCATGGTCGAATCACCGCCTGCTCTTATATTTCCAACATTGTATTTCAATTCAAATTATTGCTAACGATCCCATCACCATATGCTATCACCCCACATTCAACAAGACCTTGGTGAACATTCTTGGTGAAGGTTACCTTCTGTTGGGTGAAAATAGTGTAATCAAATTTTCAACAGATTACGCCATCTAGACTTAAGCCACAACTATGTGAGATATTATCTCTCCTCTCAGAAAGGGGAGGTGCCCTTCTTACTGCTACTTAGAAGCTATAGTAAACTTAAAAGAATACTTACAAAATATACACTGGACTCATGAAATGGGGGGGTGTGTTACATTCATACTTCTCTCTTTTTTTAGAGAAGATGTTTACAATGCTTCACGATGAAAAGCTTTAGATCTGAAATAAATTAAACTTAAACAAAAACAGTAATGCTGATATTCCTATCTTGACAAAGAACAACTTAGAAATACCAGGTATGATTTATAATAAAAAAAGGTAAAAGGAAAAGGGAAGGCTCATGAAGACACAAAGTCATTCCGTAGCCTTTTCAATGTTGAATCTTGTAATGGTATCGTTCGTTGTATTAGAAGCACAAAGTATTCTTAGACATAGTGATTCCTCAGATATCAAGAATGATTACAAGCACAAAGTCTTGTAGATCCTTCAACAAAAACCTTCAAAAATAAACAAATCCAAACGATAAATGTAACACAAATTTTACATCAACCACTTGAAGCCCTTTCAATCTCATACACAAATCATTATTGATATAATTAACACACAAGACAATCAATTCCAACACAAAGTCTGGCATGCAATCCTCTTCTTTATTGATTAGATCTGAATTCACAATATTGAACACAAAGTCTCAATGCTTATTTCAAAAGAGCAACACTTCGTTGCAAAATCTCAAAAGGTGAATATTACAGAAGAAATCCCTCTTATTTATAGAAAGGAGGGAAGAGAAAAATTAGGGAATTAGATGAGTAAAAATAGGAAACCCTAATCTAACTGAGTGTAATTTATTTCTACGTAATTGCACCTCATAGTTTTGTGCAATTATGTTTTACAATAAGACACCTAAGGTGTTAAAAACTATTTACAATGTGCAAAGTGGGGGACACCAAAAATGGTGAACAATGGAGACAAAAAGAAGACTATTGTTCTTTGCACTGGGCACAAAAGTCTTCATATTTCTTTGCTGTCTCTCCCATGAAATTTTCGTCTGCCCCGACTGTATAATCCACCAATGTGTGTATTTTGGTAATCATCTTCTTTGTAGACGAAGAAACCTTTTTACACCTTTTAGGATGAGCCTTGAAACAATCAAGTGAAAGCTGCAAATCACATACAATGTGCATGGTGTTTTTGGTAAAACCTTTGTCATCCACCAACTTCATGAAGGCCTCTTTATACACTTGAATTATCTTGCTGAGGGGAAGAAAGGTGTGCTTGTCATCAAGGAGATCATTATGTCCATCTCTGCCGAAAAAAACTTGGCCTTCTGCACACTTTTGATTGTGTATCTGCCAATGGTTAATGGAAACTTAAAACCTAGCTTATGATTCTTTTGTCATTCTTTGTGCATTGAAATTGATTGCCTGCACAACTCCATAAGAATCCATTTGTCTGAAGGGTATCTTGGAAGCATGTAAGGACATCCCGTGAAACAACCTACCCTTATGTAACTAAAGGTTGGGAATTGTAGAAAGACAAATCCAACCTTGCTAACCGCCTCGTAGGCTTCATCTGAAATCCTCTTCTTCTCTAGTGTCGGGTCAAAGGTGAACAACAAAGGAGCGAAGAAAGCATCTGTGACTCTCCTGAAATGGTGGAAGCTTTCCCTCAAGTTCAATTGGTAATAGTAATCATAGATAGGGGTAGAATTTCTATTACCCTTGGTAGATAAACTTGGAAACTGCCACATGACCACTGTTACATACACCAATAAAGAAGTCGTATAGAATTTCAAGGTAGTGGGCACCTTGATTAGCTGCTCATGGATTTCGTCACTGATTTGTGTTCCCCAATCAATGTGCACTTTCCTCCTTCAGATGATCCAGATGTATTCATACATCCAATCTTGAAAATGAGAGGATTCGGGAAAGCCCTTGACTTATCTTAACAAGGTAATCATGTCTCTCACATCTTCTTTGAAGTCACTCTTGGGGAGTCCCTTAGGCCACCTAGAAACATCATTCTAGGGAGTCTTTAACCATTGTGAGTTGATCAATGTCTTGGCCTTGATCGAATCATTGTCAAATATCTCTTGAGCGTTCTGGATCGTGATGGGAGTATATTGTTCCATCCATGGAACTTTGAAGACTATGTCAAAGAATTCACCATCAAGCCTCATTACTACCTGACTTGCAAAATCTCTCATAGTTCTGTCTTCTTGGATATACTGAGCAGCAACCTGAAGTATGAACTCTGTGTGATGAGCTGAAGTTGGAAAAGTAGATACCATATGAAGATTTCTATGCACAATGGCCTTCAAATTCTCATCCCATGGCCTCTGTTAGATTTTGATCACGAACTCTGCTAGATCTTGATGACCGATCTGGGTATCTTTGATCTCATCCACCTTGGACAACACCACGATTGGAGGGAAAATGCCCTGGTATTTATACTTCATCTTACCGTTTGCTTTAGGAGATGGTGATGGCGTTTCAGTTGACATTTAGGGGAGCAGAGACTGATGTATTTCTTATCTCCAAGGATATTTGATGGAACTTTGGAAATAAACTGCAAGAATTGTGGATGCAATGATTGTCAGGAAATACATGTCGAATGGGGAAACGTGAAATGAACAAGGCGATATGGATTCACTGTGTTTTGGCTGTATGGTGTGGAAAATGAGGTCCAAAAATGAGCGTGGAGGCGAAAATGAAGAGAAAACACTTTTCCAAGTGTTAGAGAAAAAGTGCAGATTTTGGTGCTCAGGTGGTGAAAATCACCGCTCGAGCACCGAAGTGATATTTTAGTTTTAGTGTCGAGGCGGTGAAAATCACCGCTCAAGCACCAAAGTCTGGGACTTAGGATATTTGGGGAGCATCGGATGTTGGTGTCGAGGGGGTGAAAATCACAGCTCGAGCACCAATATGTAAAAAACTATTTGGTGTCAAGGCGGTGATTTTCACCGCCTCGACACCTAGGTACTTCTTTTGAATGGATGTCATGGTGGTGAAAATCACCGCCAAGACACCAGTGTGACTTAACACTTTCGTGCGAAGGCGTTGAAAAACCTCACTTGCACACCGATGGTGTAAAACAAAGATAGACGTGTATGAAGGCAGGGATAAAATTGCCATGACAGTGCAAAAGGTGAAGAGGAAAAATGACAACAAAAGAAACGAAAAAGACACGACGGAAGAAGTGAAAATAAATGGCAAAGACAAAGTGACATGAACAATGGAAGGAGAAAAACAAAGATGGACGTGTATGACACAAAAGCATTCAAATATGGAATACAAAAACTATCAACTGGAAGGAGAATGAAACGCGAACATACCTGTGATAGTGGACAAAGGTGAAGATCATAGTGAAAACCATGCGCTGGAGTGAAACACCAAAGCTTGATCTCAATGGAGGCACTTGGAAAAGCATGGGAGCGAAGTGGTGAATGAGTTGCTTAGAGAAATTGAGGAAATAACTCACATTAGGGTTAATAAAACCAAAAAAAAAACTTAAGTTGCACGCATTGAATGTGGCCAAGAGTATTCGACTTAACTCACAAATAGGTGCTTGGGCGGTGAAAATCACTGCTCGAGCACCAACTCAAAAATAAAACTTAAGGTGCAAGGGCAGTAATTTTCACCGCCCGAGCACCAAGTGTTGAAACTTAAGTTAGGCGCAATGGTGGTGAAAACCACCACCGTTGCACCAAAAATAGTTAAAGTAAAAAGGTGTAACGATGGTGATTTTCACCACTAGAGCACCAAAAACAGTTAGAAATGACTTAACTCCTAGGTTCTCAAGGAGTCAACCTTTAAACTCGAAACTCGAGCCTATCGTCACCTACTCGGACTAGGTAAGATTAGAGACCTCATAAAATAAGTTTTGCCTCGTTTTACGTGATTGAAACACACGGTCCTAGGAAACAGACTAGTTTCATAGGGGGGTTATCCGTGAATCGAGCGCTGCTAGATTCTGTGATAAAAGTTGGCTCCTACTGGGGATCTTTCTTCAGTCCTTGTTTCAGCTGAGTGAAGAGAGAAGAACCACTAGAATTCAAGTGCCTTTATCCATCCATTGGGCTTGGAATCAGGCGACAATGACAAAAACAAAAAGACACAAAGGACTAAAAATAAGAATAAAAATACTTACCTCTGGAACGCTCGCTATTTTAACACACAAAGTGTTTGAGATTTTTTCCGTTGTGTGGAAGAGCAAATGACGTTCCATCTTTGTATGCTAACAAGAAACTATTTTCACCGCACAATTGGTGAACCAGGAAGGGTCCAGTCAATAGTGAATCGAACTTCCCATGCATACCTTTTGGATCTCTTCGTTTGTCCCATAGGAGAATGAGGTCGCCAATTTGAAAGTCCCTGGATTTAGCTTTCTTATCAAATAGTTTCTTTACTTGTTGCTGGTGTTCAGAAATGTGATCAGCAACTTGGACACGCTTCTCTTCCAATTCAGAGAGATACATTATGCGTTTGTCCGCAAAATTTTCAAAGGTCTCATCTTCGATAACCTTTTCCAGCTTGAGGGCTGGAAATTCCAGAGTTATGGGTAATTCGACATTTATCCCGTACAAGAGTTGAAAAGGAGACATGCCAATTGCCCACTTGGGAGTGATCCTGTCTCCCAAAAGGCATCATACAAAGCCTTATGCCAAAGGCGTTGATTTTCCTCTACTAGCTTCGAGATGATAGTCACTAGATTTTTGTTGCTCGATTCTGCTTGACCATTATCCTGTGGATAATAGTTAGAAGAATGTGACAAGGTTATGCCATGTTCAAAAAAAAACTCGGTGATTTCATTTGATGAAAAGGAAGAAGCATTTTCGGCAATAATTTTGTTTGGCACGCCAAACCTAGAAATGATATTCTCTTTCAAGAATTTGCAAACTACTTCTGAAGTGGCGCGCTTAGTGAGGATTGCCTATACCCACTTGGTAAAATAGTCAATAGCAATCAGAACATAGACATGTTCAACACTGGAGGATGGATTAATTGCACCTATGAAGTCAATTCCCCATTGTTGGAAAGGTTCTTCGATTACCACAAGATTTAGTGGTAAAGCTGCCAGTTTGGGTCTACCAACAAATTGTTGACATAACTCGCACTTACGTACCCAGGAGTACGCATCTTGGAAGAGCGTAGGCCAATAGTATTTTGCTCTCAAAATTTTGTGAGCAGTGACCGGTGCTGAAAAATGTCCTCCACATGCCAAGTCATGGTATGATTTTAACAATTTTTCTTGTTATTCCTTGTCCACACACTGTAGAAAGGTACCATCAATGGCACGTTTATACAAGCCATTGTCCCATAAGATAAAATTGGCTGATTTTAACTTAACAGTCCTTTTCTCTTTGGATGTCAAGTTGTTGGGGCATTCACCGTAAGTGAGGAAATGAGCGATATTAGAAAACCACTCATCAGTGGTGCTTACAAACAACACGAGGGGTAGTTCATTGGAATTTTCTTCAGCATCTTAAAACTTCTTCATCCTCTGAAATTTCTTCATCGGGGTTGTTCTTAGCAATGAGTTGACACAGACCACGCCCCTGTATCAGTTTGGTGGATTTGATCTCCAGATCGTACTCCTGAATCTTAGCAACCCAGTTGCCTCTTTTTGTCCTAAATTCCTGCTATGTTAGAATTGACTTAACCGTTGTATCCGGAACTAAGACCTTGACGTGACTATTCAAGATGTAAAACTGAAAATGCTTGACAGCCTTGACCATGACAAAGGTGTGTTTTTCCATCTGAGAATACTTCAACTTGTAGTTCTTGAGGGGACAACTCATGAATGCAATGGGCGATTCAAAACCTTCATGGTTTTCTTGTACCAAAATGGCTGAAAGTGTATGCTCAGAAGCATAACTATACATTATAAAATCTTTGGTGAAATTAGGACAAACCAATACAGGAGCATGAGCAATCACCTCCTTGATGTTGTCAAATGAAGCTTTCCCTTCCACAATCTAGTGGAAGGTGGTATTACCTTTCATCATGTCTACAATATGATGAGTTTTTTCCACAAAGTCCAGGAGGAAACTTCACAGGAATTTTAGCTTACTGAAGAATGAATGAACTGCCTTCTTGCTTGATGGCAGGGAGAGGGTTCTGATGCCATTAACTCTTTCTGAGTCAATCTTGATTCTTTTGGTGGAGACTATATGGCCAAGTAGGTTTCCCTCTGTAACCCCAAAGATTGACTTTTTCGGGTTGAGGGAAATGCCATGCTGACGGTATCTCTCCAAGATTTGCCTTAGGTGATTACAGTGCTCGTGATGCATTTTGGAATATACGATGAGATCATCAAGATACACCACAATGAACTTACCCATCACCTCACAGAAAGCTAGGTCCATAGCACGTTGGAAAGCAGCACCGACGTTTATCAAACCAAAGGGCATCCAACGGTATGCAAAGGTACCCCATGGTGTCGTGAAAGCGGTCTTGTGTTGATCTTTTGCGGTGACCTCAATTTGATTGTAACCGAAGAAACCGTCCAACATGGAGAGCGTCTCGGATCCGGTCACATTCTGCAATACTTGATCGATGACAGGGAGAGGGTAATTGTATTTAAGTGACAACTAGTTGAGATTCCTGAAATCAACGTAGATGCGGATCTCACCATTCTTCTTGCACACAGGGACGATATTTTCTATCCATATCGAATGGTGAATTGGTAAGATTATCCATGCGTTCAACATTTTCTAGAATTCTGCAAGGATGGTTCCAAAGATCTTTAGGTTGTATTGCCTTTTCTTTTGTTTGAAAGGCAAAGCTCCAACCTTCAGTGGGATATCATATTGTACTTCCTTTGGTCGGAAAGATTTGAGATCTTCATATGAATATGCATGAACGTCCATATATTCTTGTAACACTCTAGTGAACTGGATCCTTTCTTCTGTGGTGCAACATTTGCCAATGTTTACCATCTTGGGATCAACTTCAATTCCCAGATTGTATTGCTCAACCTCATTGGATGAATCGGATTCGATGAGTTGTTGTTTGACATAGCAGTCATATTTGTCAAAGAGTCTTTCCAGAGATACCGACCCTTTAGGGATTTTGTTCCCCTTAAGTTGTAGGAATTCTTCATCAGAAACTAGATCAATGCCAGACACAAATTCTCGTAGAGGAGAATCACTTGCTCCGAAGTACAATTCATTGAAATTTTTAGCCTTTTCAAGAAGGCAACTATTTGATGATCATCGTTGAAGATTTGCCAGTTCTCCGAATTGTCGAGGACACTTGGACGAAAAACCAACTCGATAGTGTAGGTAGAGCCTTGAAATCCTTGTGCGGTATGAGAAGCGTGGATGACACTGCCAAAGAGTCTACTCGGCCATTGTATTATCTTGGTACCACAGAGATATCAAAAGCATCAAATTATTCAATGCAATCCCAAATGAGATTACGGTAATGTCTAAGCTTGAAATTTTTGGTTTGGTATAGGTTTCTTACCTGACATACTATTAGCTCAGCATCACCTTGTGCATGGAGGTTTTTAATACCTTTCTTACGCGCTACTTGCATTCCCAACAACAAGGCTTCATATTCCGCGATGTTGTTGGTATTATCAAACTGTAGCTTGAAAGAAAAAGGGAAGATCTTCCCATTAGGGGAAATGAAAACTATTCTAAGTCTAGAACCGGTTGAAGAACAACTACCATCGAACTCTAACAACCAAACACCATTCGGATTGTCGAGGCTAACAATATCAAAACTTGAAAACTTGTCTTTTGGCAGAGTTTTAGGATCTGATGTCGACGAATCATTTGGTGGTGAGTTGTTTGTCAAAAAGAGAGATTCAACACTTTATAACTCATGTGCCATTGAAGATTCACCAACCTCTTGAGTCTGAAGATAATAGGTCCCCATCCCTGAAGATTCAAACAAGATCTGGGCTCTGGGGTCATTTGATTGGGTTATGGAAAATTTGGCTTCTTTCTCAGGAATAAGCTTTTGTATTATGCCCTTTACTGGTATTCTAGCTTCAAACATATCCATACTCAGTTCTCCCCCAACATCCTTGCAGAAATTCCTTCCAAGGATAATTTTGTATGATGTTGGTACATCAGCCACTAGGACTGTCATTTTGATCTTTTTATCAAGATATGCGGCAAACGCATATTGCACGTCTTTGATCTGATTGATCAAGGGCACTTGTTTATTTTCCATAGAAAAGCAACGGTTAAAAGTTTTGGTCATTTCTAGACCCAAGGTAGTGGCTACTTTGGCAGGGATCATGTTGTCAGATGCACCAGAGTCTATGACACAATTGCTTAGTTTGAAACCATTTACCAACAAGGAGATAAAGAATGGATCAATGCTTCGAGAAGCAGTTGGGGGATTGGATACTAGATTATTCTGAGGTACCTTTGGTTGAGGAGCAACTGGGACCTTGGGGAGTGAATCCTGAGTTGGAGTAATTCCTTGATTCTTAACGAATTAGACAAGCCTATCAAATTGGTCAGGATTAGCTTTAAGGTATTCTACCTCGGACATTTGAACCTTGGTTCTTTTTGTATGGTCGATAATGTCAAAGGCTTGAAAAGAATTTTGTAGACTAGATGTAGTGACTTCACTAATTGGTTTAATGAAAGGCACATTGGTCTTTGGAACTGGGTGATTAGCTCTGGGTACATTGGGATTTGGAGTTGAGGGACGTGATGCATTGGCTTGTGGATTTACTGCTCTCTTAGGTTGCCAAGGGAGGGGAGATCCTCTTTTGGAAATTGTGACAAGCGGCTTTTCCTTTTCAGGTGGGGCAACAACTTGAACTTTGTCAAGTTGGTTTTGATGATGCTGGTAAAGATAGCATAAGTGTCTGTCACCAAGTCCTTAGGTCCTCTTCATCCATTATCTGCATGTAGCCAATCTTGGAGTCGCTAGCTGATTTTGTTTCTTCCTCTTGGAAGAGATCGGTGTTTTTTTTGTCAGGATAATCTGGCTGAGCATAATCTTCTTATTTAGTTTCATAATATCCCGTAGCAACATTGGTAGGTGGAGCTTCAAGGGTGAGCCTACCTGTGGGTGCCAGAAGATGATTTTGATTTTTGTTCCTGGCATAATTTGGGAAAGTCCAACTGGGGACGTCTTTGTAATTTGTATTATTGTTGGCCACGTGCTTCTTTAGAGCGAGGAGCTCATTTTCCAGTCATTGCACCATAGGGTCAGTGAAGTTGGAATTGGAGCTAGGGGTGATGGCATTGGATGTTGAAGATCCTGACGCTTGCATCCTTTTGTTGGTGTTGGAGTTGCCGTTGATTCTGATCTCTCCAACTAAGATCATGCCATCTTCAAGGCTTGTAGCTAATTGCTGTGCCACTTCAACATTAGCAAGAGTTTTCCTACATAAGAAAAAGCTTACCTTGGGTAATTGGGTATTGATAAAAAAGCACTTCAAGTTGTGATCTATAGGTTTAGCATCTTGTGGGATCCGTGTCACCAACTTGTTGAATTTTTCCACAAATTCTCTCATAGGTTCATGAGCCTCCTTCCGCATGGTTGTCAATTGTGCTAAAAAAGCATGCGCATCTTCATCGAGCTTGAATCTCTCCTTGAACTTGGTTCAGAGAGTAGCCCAAATAGTGATCGAAGTGTTGGGAAGAGTATAAAACCATTCAACAGCAACCCCTCGAAGGGATCGATGAAGAGTCTCACAGAAACGTCTTCATGTTCGATGGCCAAAATGCCACAAACAATGTAGAAGGCAATGATGTGTTCATCAGGATGTTGCTTGCCGTCACTGGTGAATTTCAGGAGATGTTTCCTCGAAACACATGGGAGATCATGCAGTAGTGCAGCCAAACGTAGAGGACCAAAGGCATTTCCCCATGGTCCAGTAGGTGGTGCAGCCATTACTGGTTGCATGATAGATGCTTGAGTAGGACGTTTGCTGTAGACAGACCAAACAGGTGGGAAAGTAGATCTATCTTTCCAAGGAGGAAAGCTCGTAGCACGTTGCAATGGTGACCTCGTTCGTGAAGGAGTAAAAGGAAAGTTACGTTGCAGTAACTCTTCAAACATGGGATCTGTAGCTCCTTGAGCTCTCAAAATTTGTGTATAGCTTCGGTCTGCCATAATGTAGATCTCAAAAAGATGAATATTTACAAAGAAAAATTTACAAGATAGAATAAGAAACTAGAAAGCATATTCACTTCAATCAAAAGATTGAGGCTTGGATTGTGTGATTCATTCCCCAACGGAGTCGCCAAAAAATTGTTGGGTGAAAATAGTGTAATCAACTTTTCAACAGATTACATGATCTAGACTTCAGCCACAACTATGTGAGATATTATCTCTCCTCTCAGAAAGGGGAGGTGCCCTTCTTACTTCTAATTAGAAGCTATAGTAAACTTAAAAGAATACTTACAAAATGTACACTGTACTCATGAAATGGGGGGGTGTGTTACATTCATACTTCTCTCTTTTTTTAGAGAAGATGTTTACAATGCTTCACGATGAAAAACTTTAGATCTGAAATAACTTAAACTTAAACAACAACAGTAATACCGTTATTCGTATCTTGAAAAAGCACAACTTAGAAATACAAGGTATGATTTATAATAACAAAAGGTAAAAGGAAAAGAGAAGGCTCACGAAGGCACAAAGTCGTTCCGTAGCCTTCTCAATGTTGAATCCTGTAATGGTATCATTCATTGTATTAGAAGCACAAAGTCTTCTTAGACACAACGATTCCTCAAACAACATGAATGATTACAAGCACAAAGTCTTGTAGATCCTTCAACAAAAACCTTCAAACATAAACAAATCCAAACGATAAATGTAACACAAAGTTTACATCAACCACTTGAAGCCCTTTCAATCTCATACACAAATCACTACTGATATAATCAACACACAAGACAATTGATTCCAACACAAAGTCTGGTATGAAATCCTCTTCTTTATTGATTAGATCTGAATTCACAATATTGAACACAAAGTCTCAATGCTTGTTTCAAAAGAGCAACACTTCATTGCAAATCTCAAAAGGTGAATATTACAAAAGAAATCCCTCTTATTTATAGAAAGGAGGGAAGAGCAAAATTAGGGAATCATATGATTGAAAATAGGAAAACCTAATCTAACTAAGTGTAATTTATTTCTTTGTAATTGCACTTCATATTTTGGTGCAATTACATTTTACAAAAAGACACCTAAGGTGTCAAAAACTATTTATAATGTGCAAAGTGGGGACACCAAAAATGGTGAACACTGGAGACAAAAAGAAGACTATTGTTCTTTGCACTGGGTGCGAGAGTCTTCATATTTCTTTGTCGTCTCTCTCATGAAATTTTCATCTAGCTCGACTGTATAATACACCAGCGTGTGTATTTTGGTAATTATCTTCTTTGCAGATGAAGAAACCTTTTTACACCTTTCAAGATGAGCCTTGAAACAATCAAGTGAAAGCCCCAGATCACATACAATGTGCATGGTGTTTTTGGTAAAAACTTTTTCATCCACTAGCTTCATGAAGGCCTCTTTATACACTTGAATTATCTCGCTGAGGGGAAGGAAGGTGTGCTCGTCATCAAGGAGATCACCCAACAACTCTTCCATTCCATTTACCAGAAGAACCCAGTAACCTTCTACATCTTCCTGTACTTGGTGAATGTCATCAATCAAAAAATTCAATACCTGGATTCTATGTTTGAGCGATTATTTCACCTCTACATATTTCTCCTTGTGAGGTATTACTCCATTCTTTACCAATTTGCTGATCTTGGATTCTTTCATTTTCAGCCATGACGATAAAGTCCTTTCCATCTCATGTAGATCCTTCACATGTGATCCTTCCTCTTTATTAAGCTCAATTTGCAGCTAGGCTACTTGTATTTTCTTCTCACTTGTGGTGGTGATGACCTGTGTCCCATGATCTATGATCTCTTCAATGAATTCATTTAAGACTTTACCCTTGGCTGCAAGCTTTTCTGCCATTTGAACAACTAGTTCTTTGACATTCAACAAGGTCATAGATTGAGCATCACCCATTGAAGATCCCGCTATGTTTCTCAAGATGTTCGCATAGCGTTCAAATTTCTCCTTGTATAGATTCTTAGCTTGCTCCATCTTGTCAAGCCTTCCTGCAAGAGCATCTAACACTACTTGGGCATCTGCTTTTGCACTCTCATTGGTTACCTTCCCAAGTTGTATTCTTTGTACAGTATAATATTCCATGTTTACATCACCCTCTGGTTGTGAAGTGAAACCTACCTCAACAAAATTTTGGCCAGCTTTATCAACATGGAGTGTTGACAACACCTTAGCCTTTTTCTTTTCCTTATTCTTAGGGGCAGGTATTTCTTCCAGGTCCAACTCATCGGGGGAGATCATCTTCTTTTTGTGCTTACGAACCTGCGACACCAACCAAGGAGGGAGGGGAGAAGTATATACATCTCTTGTTACCGCTAATTCTTGAGCTGCAGGGGCTCTTTGAGGAATAGATGAAATAGTAACTATGGGCGTCGTTGTAGTCATTATGGGCCCAGTTGTTTGTACACCAAGTTTACTCTGCAAAGAATCATTCATGAATCTATTAAATTCAGCCTCTGAAGAAATGACAAAAAAGATGGAGATGACAAACTAGGGAGAGAAACTGGTGAACTAGATAGGTCATTGATATTTTGTGCTTGGTCAACTGTAGAAGAAACCAACACTATTGACACTACTGGTGGGGAAGAAACATCTTCTACTCCTGTAATCGTGGTAGGAAGAGGAGAAGAAGGAATGGGTGGAACAGGAGATTTAGGAATTGAAAGAGTGTGAGGAGGTGAAGATACTGGAACCTGTTCAGTTTTTCCCCAAGGAGGGAACAAAACCTACTCATCCTCTTGGTATTCCTCAACCTCTTTTGCTGATTTATCTTCTTCTTCATCTAATTTGGTTTCTCCAGAGTCCTCATCATTTGATTCTTTGGATTCAAAATCTGTATCTCCTCCTTCCTCATCTAAAGATAAATCCTTGGAAACAAGCTCCCTCTCTTCTGCACGAGATGTGGTAGCCCTTGTTTCTTGTATTTTAGTGGTATGTGGAGTATTTTTCCCCACCATGAACTTAATCCTTGGCCCTCTTTGTGATGAAGAGGGAATCGTGGCCTATTTTTCTTTGGCACGAGATTCTGGCAGTGGACTAGGTTTCTCTTTAGGAAGCTCACCTTCAGAATTTGTCTTGAAGGCTTTTATTTGATGGCCATGCTTGTGAAGTCATTTTGCTATGTTGTGTAGGATAGGGGCCAACCTTTCTCTCATGTAAGTACATTCTTTTTTGGACCATTGTATTGGAGACAAAGGTTTCCCGACGATGTTGTCCTCATCATAGGCAAAATTGAGGATGTTGCCTGGATTTGTAAAATCTTCAGGCAAATCAGCTATATGGAGGGCTCTGATTTGTTCAACTATCAACCTAAAGTTGGAAAAGTAGATACCATATGAAGATTGCTATGCACAATGGCCTTCAGATTCTCATCCCATGGCCTCTGTTGGATTCTCTTCGTGAACTTTGCTAGATCTTGATGACCGATCTGGGTATCTTTGATCTCATCCACCTTGGACAACACCACGGTCCGAGGGAAAATGCCCTAGTATTTATAATTCATCTAACCCTTTGCTTTAGGAGATGGTGATGGCGTTTCATCTGACATTTTGGGGAGTAGAGACTGATGTATTTCTTATCTCCGAGGATCTTTGATGGAACTTTGGAAATAAACTACAAGAATGGCGGATGCAATGATTGACAGGAAATACATGTCGAATGGGGAAACATGAAATGAACAAGGTGATATGGAGTCACTTTGTTTTGGTCGTATGGTGTGGAAAATGAGGTGCGAAAATGAGCGTGGAGGCGAAAATGAAGAGAAAACACTTTTCCGAGTGTTAGAGAAAAAGTGCAGATTTTGGTGCTCGGGCGGTGAAAATCACTGCTTGAGCACCAAAGTCTGGGACTTAGGATATTTGGGGAGCATCGGAAGTTGGTGTCGAGGTAGTGAAAATCATCGCTCGAGCACCAATATGTCAAAAACTATTTGGTGTCAAGGCGGTGATTTTCACCGCCTCGACACCTGGGTACTTCTTTTGAATGGGTGTCATGGCGGTGGAAATCATCGCCAAGACACCAGTGTGACTTAACGCTTTCGTGCGAAGGCGTTGAAAAACCTCACTTGCACACCGATGGTGTAAAACAAAGATAGACGCGTATGAAGGCAGGAATAAAATCGCCATGATAGTGCAAAAGGTGTAGAGGAAAAACGACAACAAAAGAAACGAAAAAGACATGAAGGGAGAAGCGAAAAGAAATGGCAAAGACAAAGCGACATGAACAATGGAAGGAGAAAAAGAAAGATGGATGCATATGACAGAAAAGCATTCAAATATGGAATAAAGAAACTATCAACTGGAAGGAGAACGAAACGCAAACATACCTGTGATAGTGGACAAAGGTGAAGATCACAGTGAAAACCGTGCACTGGAGGGAAACACCAAAGTTCGATCTCAATGGAGGCACTTGGAAAAGCACGAGAGCGAAGTGGCGAAGATGAATTGCTTAGCAAAAGTGAGGAAATAACTCACATTAGGGTCAATAAAACCTAAAAAACAACTTAAGTTGTGCGCATTGAATGCGGCCAAGAGAACTCGACTTAACTCACAAATAGGTGCTCGAGCAGTGAAAATCACTGCTCGAGCAGCAACTCAAAAATAAAACTTAAGGTGCAACGGCGGTGATTTTCACCACCCGAGCACCAAGTGTTGAAACTTAAGTTAGGTGCAATGGCGGTGAAAATCACTGCCGTTGCACCAAAAACAGTTAGACAAAAAAGGTGCAACGACAGTGATTTTCACCACTGGAGCACCAAAAACAGTTAGAAATGACTTAACTCCTAGGTTCTCAAGGAGTCAACCTTTAAACTTGAAACTCGAGCCTATCGTCACCTAGTCTAGATTAGAGACCTCGTAAAACAAGTTTTGCCTCATTTTACGTGCTTGAAACACACAGTCCTAGGAAACAGACTAGTTTCGTAGGGGGGTTATCCATGAATCGAGCGCTACTAGATTCTATGATAACACCTTCAAGTTGTTTATCTTTGGGGAGTTAATGCTAGTTATTAGTGTTGTGCTGGATTTTGTGATAAAAAATTCAAGAAAAAACTAAGGGGCACATTTCAGTGGTATCATAGCTTGCGAACCTACCATCCCGTGGAATCTAAAATTAAATTTTTAGTTCAATTCATTGGTACTTAGTATTTAATCACAATTCAATAAGTGTTGCAGCCTACTAGGTATTCTAGAGTTGAGTTTCAGATCTAATCATGGCTTTTGATGATGAATTTTTTTTGGAAATAACTCTTTATATGGCAGGGAAGAGGTTCAAAAAAATAATTTCAGTCAAGGGAAGATGAAGTGAACATACTTCATTTGCTGGAAAAATGCTTGAGTCAGGTGATGCAATTACCTTTTGAGTTAATGCAGTTGGAATTAGCACCTGTAGTGACCTCTTTGAATCAACCCTATTGGTTGAGGCACCCTGATGAAGAAACCAAGTTGCTGGTTACTTCTTGCTTCATTGAAGTGATGAGAATTTTGGTACCCGAGGTGCCTTATGATGATGAAACCATGAAGATCATTTTAAATATGATAGTGGAGAGTTTTCAAGATTTGGATGAAATTGGAAGTAATGTGTTTCCAAGAAGGGCTACTATATTAAAGACATTTTTCAGAACTTAGAGCTTGCATGCTATTGATAGATTTGGAGATGCAAAATCAGATTTGTCATTTGTTTTATTATCTCTTCACCTTGATATGGAGTGAGCAAGAAGAGGGGGTGTTTGTAGCTGTCATGGATGTTCTAATTCCTACCATCAAAGAAGCTGATAATCTTCCAAAAAGTGTCCAATATCTTCTCACAGATGCTTATGAACGTGAAGATCATATTTCTCCCACTTCTGATGTATTAATCAATGAAATTTTCAGTCAACGTGAAGAACAGTTGAAGCCATTAATGAGGAAAAAGTAGACTAAAGATAAAAAAGAAGAAGAATAAATAAATAGAATGCTCAATTCCAATGTTCCTATGGATGAAACTCAGTCTATACCATCAGATGTGTATATGTCCTAGTATATGGTTGAAGAGGGTATTGAGACATCATCAACTATGAAGATTCAAGAAGACATATTCATGAGGGAGTCACATGAGGTACCCATGCATTCATTAGAAGAAAGAAATGAAACAAGAGTTGACATGGAGATGCATGAAGAGGCCATAAGTGTAGATCCAAATAAAGGAGAATTTTGGTTAGAAGATAATACCCGCTCAACTAGTGAATTTCTTCTTCATCTCCACAATTTTGGAGGATGTTGGTTTGAAAGGCAAGCCAAAGAGGAGAAAGAGGAAGAAGAAGCTAAAGTCTCTTTTCTCTTAAAAGCTGATTTGACCGACTCCCTTGAATCATGTGTTGAAGACAACATGGAAGGTGAACCTACCAATAGTTATAAGGAAAATTTCTCTTCACTTGAAGCCAAGCTAAGGCAAATACCTAAGGAATTAAAAGGCACTATGGACGGGATGATGAAGAGTGTCCATCACATGTGTGACAAGTTGAGGAGTACGACTCAAAGTATTTTTGAAATCTTTATCTATCAAAGCTGCACTACATCACCTCAACCAACATATGAAGATTACAATTCAAGTTCACAAACTGCTGAAAAGGGAATTCAAGTTCTGTCAAAGCTTGATGAAATTCGTTGGCATGTAGAAAATTTGATTTATGATGTGCCAAGAGGGGTAGATGTATGCTGCATTTCTATTTTTGATATGAAGTCCATTAATTTTTCCTTGGAGGAAATCAAATCAATTCTTTTGCATATCATTCATGATAAAGACAAAGTGGCCAAAATTCCTGACAAGGCATTGAAGTGGAATGAGCTTACTAAAACCAAGTTGCAGGAAGTGCATGAAGCTGTAATTGAAACAAAAAGATGGATTTTTGTTGCTAAAATGTCATGGGAGTAGGAAAATAAAGGAAGAGAAGAAGAGCTTCAAAAAATTCTTGATGAGCTCGATCTCATTCAAGAAAATTATGATCTAAAACATTGTCCTTAAAAAACAGAGGATTTTGTTTCATATCCACAATCCCTTCAGGCCTTTAACAATCCACTATTTGAAGTGGGTACTAATGTGCTTCACACAAATCCTTTGTTTGTGAATGAAGAGGGAATTTCTTCAGGAATTAATGAAGAAGGAGAAAATTCCAGTTTTTCTTCCAACAATGGAGAGGTGGTACATGAGTTACAAGAAGATGGATCTACCGCTGCTTCTAGAACATCCATTCATCAAGGAATGGAAAATCAAGGACCACAAAGAAATTAAGACATTCTTTTTGATCAACAACAAAGAGTTGATTGGCGTATTGATGAGGATTTTATTCATTATTTGATATGGATGCTTGTGAGGTTCTTGTCAGAATTTATTATGTCACCATCTTCTCTCAGAATAATTGATTTCATAATTGAGTTCGATGAAGGATTCATGGAATCTTTCCGGCAATTTATGACATAATATTCTGGATTCAATTTCTCAAAGGAACTTAGGTTTGTTGAATACTTATTGGAGTTTCAAGAAGTGTCTATTCAAATGGAATGGGTAAATTAGAGGATTCATGTGAGAACAGTTTCCGTCTAAGAAGTGGTTCTTCATTATTGATGGTTTGGGATCTCGACATTATTTGGAAAGAAAAAAATATTGAAGATTCTAAAGAGGATAAACCAACACAATATATTCAGAATGTAGTTGTGAGCATTTACTCATTTGTTGGGAAATGTCTCTCGTTGAAAATCAATATTTGGGATCCCAAGAATATTCTTATGAAGATTAGTATGCATAAAAATAATGTTTGTTGGAGTGATAAGTGCCAAAAATTTAGTTCCATGATTGCTTCTACCTTTTTTTATTTATTTATTTTTTGTCATTGGTTCATTATTTCTGATCATAAATTGGTGTTCTGGGAAGGAAATATGATCAAAATATGGTTTGTGGTGGCATTGGGACCCTTGCTGAAGGTGTCACCAACCTTGTTCATGAGTAGTTATGCTTATTTTGATGAAGAATTCTTATGTTGTAACTGTTGCTTACCTTCTTGGATGTTGATTTTCAGGAAATCAAATCCCAAGATGATTATTTCAGACCTATCAGGTAGCTGGTTTATTCATTTTTAGGTCTTTCTATCTCCTATTTGGACTGATTTTCTACCTCGAATGAGCAAGGGACTGATTTAGTATGGTCAAACTTCATGTATGTGTTATTTTTTGATGATAAACAATGGACTTATTGGTATTATCTCATACATTATTATCTGGGGCAGTGAGCTCTTAACCGAGTTGATTCATTAATTGTTGGGAAATTTATGTCAACTTTCTGGCTTGAAATCTCTTGAAGACTTGGCATTTTCTCTTCAGTCCTAGCCTTTACCGCTTTACAGCTGGGAACAGTTAATAGATGCATGGTTGCGCGGTTTACCGTCAGCCTCTATTGTTCGGCCTATGGTTGGGTGGTGTTACCGCCATACCGTGGTGATCTCACTGTTCGACGGTTGCACGGTGAAGGCTCAACGGTCTAGTGAAGTGGCTACCTCCTTACCGCGGGGGTTGCTCGAAGAAGGCACGTTGGCGTGGTGAAACCATGGTAGTCGGCATAGTTGATTACCTCCCTATAGTGAGAGTCCTTTGATCTTGGAGCGATGCCACGGTGTTACCTCCTTACCACGGTGAGCTTCACATTGACTAGCGGTTATGTGGTGGCTTATCACTACACCGCAAAGGTCTTTCAGCGTGAGCATGGTAGCGTGGTGGACATGGAAGACAATGATAGAAGCCTACCACTATACCACAAAGGCTTGTTCTTTAAGCCACAGTGGCGCAGTTGATGATGACGGTTTGGCAAGCGGGTTGTCATCGCTGTACCACAGGTGTCTTCTTGCTAGGGTGCGGTAGTGCGGTGTATACCACCTTACCACGAACGTATGATGGATGGTGAGCGGTGGCATGGTAGAAGGGGCTCGGGTTCTATTGACTGTTTGGGTGATGGTCAAAGCGGTAGACGAATAATGTGGCGACATGTGGCATGATGATATTCATTGTTTTTACATCACTATTGTAAATCAACATTGATTGGCCAAAAGATTTATTCTTTGGTAGCAATATATTTGCATTAAATGAATGATATGATTCAGGAGGTTGAAAAAGTATAGATATGTCTCTGTATCCCAATTTAATGTTGGGTGGCTCGATGTGTGATGCATTGCGGTGCACGTTATTAGAGAATGATGGAAGGCTTGTCGGTAGGGTAATTAAATATGCCCTGATGGTTGTTGATTGATATGACTGAGAGGTCGATTAGTGAAGTGTCAAGATGATCAAATCGTGCAGTGAGAGTGTTCAAGCGATATGCTAAGGCATTGCAACCATGAACACTGAGTGACACAAAACTGAGAAGATGTGAACTTGAGTGGCTGTGAGGCTATGCTGGCCGAAAGGCTAATTGAACGAGTGAGCTGGTGAAATGAAATGAATCTGCACTGTATGTCATGTGAGGACATTGTAACATTACGAGGATTATGTATAATGGTGTTGCATGTATTCTCCAGATAGACAAGATTTAAATTTTTGAAGAGCATAGCTCTGAGAGTGTATTGTAACTATTTTGTTGCTGATTAATACAATTGAGCTGAGTGTTTTGGAGGGTGGAGTTTTTTATCTGAAAGGGTTTTCCCCATGTATATCTGTGTGTCCATTAGTTTTTCCTTCATGTTGTTTTGATTCTGTAATATGAATCTATGCTTGTGTTGAATCTATTACTTGTATGCATGTACTTTTCTCAGAAGGATCAATGGTGGAAACCACTATACCTATTTTCGCTTTATGGCATAGAGTTTGTGTCTTTGATGTGATTTGAAAATTAAATTCACTAAGGCACTGTTGTTCTTAGATGTTTCATTCTAAGTTGACATGTTTCATCCCCAACAAGTGGTATCAGAGCTAGTTAAGGGAGGTCAAGGTTTGTACATGATACCAACAAGTGGTATCAAAGCCTTCTTCTGGATGCTGGTTTTGGGTATTTCTCCTATGAAGATTTCTTAGCCTGGCAAGCTTGAGAAAATCTGGAGGAATTGGCTGATGTTTGATCCTTTGATGAGTGAAAGTCCTTGCTCTTTTGAGACAACATGCAACATGAAAGACACTCGAGAATATTGGAGTTGATCATATTGTGACGATGTGGTTTGAGGCTCCTAGTTGGCAACGAATGATCCTGATGCAAGGGGTGTGAGTTTATGCTCATGGTTGTGTTGCAGCAGAGTGTGGTTCATACTGGGTGTCTGTGTGAGAGGCTCCCTGATGGTATGGAGTTGCTTGGGCTATTTCTCAGCCATGGAGTATTCTGCTTGTGCTAGGTGTTCCGACTTAGCACCGAAGTCGGTTTCTCTGTTGCCCTAATTGCATGAAGGCTATGAAGTTGATTTGGGTGGTCTGAAACTTCTGAATAAACTAGGTCTCTCGTATGCTTGTGCAAGGTTGTGGTTTTGGATTTGGTTTGGAATGGGCCTATTGTTCTTATTTGCATGTACCTTGTACTCACATGTTTTAGATTCATGTCTTTGGCTCTGAAGGATTTTCTGTATATTTTCCTAAAAAGTCTATGATGCATACTCATGATAGTTCACTGTTCTGGTTAACCATGATGGTTGTGTGTAGACTCCTGATTCATCTAGATGTGTAGTGAATATGGAGGTGCATGGGTGTTTTGGAAACATGGTGGTTTTATAGGTTTTGCACATTCAATTAAAACTTGTGGTTTGTGGAGCTGCTGTTAAGCTATTTTCTAGACCCTCACTGTTTGGGGTGTGACTAGATGAGATGGTTCTAGTTCGACATGGTTCTGAGGAGGTGTGATGTCTTGTCTGCATGGGAGTGTTGGTATGTGATTTTTCACCCAAAATTCTTGTGGTTTTTTCTTTTTGGTTTCCTAGACTATGGTGATTGAATTGTGGACATGATTGGCGAATCAGATCTAGGCTTGATCTGGTGTTTGAGTCAAGCTAGTCTACATTATTGTTCTCTTTGATATCTCAGTTTTGTAGTTTACTTTATGATAATGGGTTTGCACTGTTGTGATTAATCTCTGAGTTGTGCGACTAGTGGATTAGCTACCCATTGGCTAAAGTGAGATAACTTGGAAGTGTACTATCTATATCCACGAGGTTGCTTCAATGGTGGTGCAGATCTGTTAGCTGACCTTGTCTATGGTCACTTGTGCATTGGTGGGGCTACTTTGAGATGCGAAGTAGGATGGTGTTGAGTACCTGAATAGTTGGCTATGGGGACTTGTAGCATGTGTATCATGATGTCATGAAGAGATTGGTACACATTATAGTGTAAGCTTTTGACAGTGATGGTGTTGTCTGCATTGTTTGGAGATCTTGGTGCATTTTGGCTTTTTTGTCAAATGGACATGCTGTCGATTGTACCTGGTAGTTTTTCAGATCAATAGATGTTTGGTCATGATGCTTGGAAAGATCAGTGTCACGGTTCAGTGGGAGCACTAACAATGACTATGGTTTCATCACTTGGTGGTGAATAATCTTCTTTGGTGTTGCAGATGTTTCTAGGAGGGATTCTTAGATCTTGTTGTTGCAGAAGAGTTCTTTTGCATTTGCAAGAACACTATTTGAAGACGTACAACATCTTGAAACCCTAAAGGATGCTTTGTAGTCTTTGGCTGAGGTGTTGGTGGTGCTTGAAAGGTGATATTGGTTTAGAGCTTGTTTGTTTTATGTCATGGTGTACTCTTGTTTACACATTAGAGTTTTGGCATGATGCATTGCTCTTGAGACCTTGGTATGTTCGCCTGGAGCATGGGATCTCCTAAGGGGGATGGTAAGATCATGGTGTCATGATAAGTTCCTAGGTTTGGAGCTTTGACAGTGGTTTGGGGTTTCTTTGTGTTTTGAGTACATTGGTCATGTGCTTGAGAACTTCATGTTAAATGCAGTAATGCAGATTGGAGTTAGCATGAGATGATCGGTTGATGGTGCTTAGGGATACATGGAGAATAAGGTGAGGCTAAAATTCCTTTTGAGAAAGGTTTTGTTTACAGTTGAAAGTCCGAGTAGCCTACACCTTGGTTGGATGCAATTTCAATAGAGACCAATGGGGAGATTTCTTTTGGATGAGTCATGCTGGCTTGTATATCTTGGAGGAGATTTTTTCTTTTTCCTCCCTTTGGTATGCTTGGCAATGAAGTTTATTTGAGAGGTATTTACCCATTATATCTTTCATATATGTGATATGTTTTATCTTTCATAGATATGGATCTTGAATTGTTGCTTTAAGATTCTGGAGGATTCATAGTGGAAGGTGGACACCATAGTTTATCTCCTTGTGCTTTTGAGGACTGGTAGGAGATAGGTATATGGGTTAGTTTGATCTTCTTTGAGAGGCTTACGTCCATGATTTTTTAAGTTGAACGATTAGGTGTTGTTATGGCTTTTCCTTTGGGATGTGAAGAAGATCATTCTTGACATAGTTGGCACTTAGAAGTGTGTGTAGGAGGATGATACATGTTGTAATTTGCTATTTCTCTTAAGTCTAGTTTTTTCTTCTTGTATGTTTGATCTCATATGACTTTAGATGTGAGATGTCTATATGGAGCCATGTTGGTCACCAATTTGTGGTCATGTGTTGTCACTTGGGTGAGGACATGGAGCTTCTTGTACCTCTTTCTTCTATTGGTACTACATGATTACATTTTCTATGTGTTGTGATTGGTAGAATTTTCATGCCGTTGATTTTTTGATTTGGCATTACCCATGCAGTGAGAGTACTTGTATGTGTTTGGTATTCTTTAACTGGTTGGCACATGATGCTTGTATTTATGGTTGATGGGTTGGATGTGCTACTGGAATGAGTTTACTAATGTGGATACCTTGAAGGTATGGGTGATTGGATGGAATAACACGAGCTGTGGGTGCTATTTTCAGTCGCGTGGGTTTGATCAGTTGGATGGTTGCAGTTAGTTTTTTGGCTGATGTTCTAGCTAATGTTCTGTATTGTTTTTGGAGAAATAATTCATGATTGTGTTCACATTTGAGAGCTTTGAAGATGTTGTGGTGCCTTTACCATCTGTAGGACCTAATGCGTGTGTTCTTGAGACTGGTGCATATACGCGTTGGCTTGTTCCTTTTTCCTATGGTGGATGGTTGGAGTTGTTGCCTGAGTTGGTGGACATTTGGATGTCATTGTAGGTGTCTTGGTTGGAGCATGAAAGCATTGTGTAGGTTCTTGTGTTCAAGTTTGGAGGAAGCTAGTAAGTCTTCGTCAAGTGGGAGATTGTTGGGAAATCTACCTCAACTTTCTAGCTTGAAATCTCTTAAAGACTTGGTGTTTTCTCTTCAGTCCTGGCCTTTACCACTTTACCACTAGGAATAGTTAATAGAGGCATGGTTGTGCGGTTTATTGCTTTATTGGGAGCCTCTTTTGTTTGGTCTATGGTTGGGTGATGTTACCACCATACCGCAACAGTCTCCTCACTGTTCGGCGATTGTATGGTGAAGGCTTGATGGTATGGCGAAGTGGTTACCTCCTTACCGTGGGGGTCGCTCGGAGAAGGTGCGGTGGTGCAGTGAAACCATGGCTATCAACGTAGTCGGTTACCTCCCTACCACAGGATTTCTTTGATCTTGGAGCAGTGCCGCGGTGTTACCTCCTTACAACGATGGGCTTCACGTTAATTGGCGGTTACGAGGTGGCTTACCACTACACTACAAAGGTCTTTCAGCTTGAGCACGGTGGACATGGCGGACAATGATAGAATCCTATTGCTATACCATAGAGGCTTGTTCTTTAAGCCATGGTGGCACGATTGACGATGATAGTTTGGCAAGTGGGTTGTCACCACTGTACCACAGGTGTCTTCTTGCTAGGGCGTGGTAGTGCGGTGTATATCGCCTTACCGCGAGCTTATGATGGATGGCGAGTGGTGGCACAGTAGAAGGGGCTCGGGTTCTGTTGAAGATTTGGGTGATGGTCAAAGTGGTAGACGAATAATGTGATGACACATGGCATGATGATATTCATTGTTTTTACATCACTGTTGTAAATCAACCATGATTGGCCAAAAGATTTATTCTTTGGTAGTGATTTTATTTGCATTAAATGAATGATTTGATTCAAGAGGTTGACAAAGTGTAGATATGTCTCAGTATCCTGATTTAATGCTAGGTGGATCAATGTGTGTTGCATTGTGATGCACGTTATCAAAGAATGATGGAAGGCTTGTCGATAGGGTAATTAAATATGCCTCGATGGTTGTTGATTGATATGAATGAGAGGTCGATCGATGAAGTGTCAAGATGATCAGATTGTGTAGTGAGAGTGTTCGAACGGTATGCTAAGGCATTGCAACCGTGAATATTGAGTGACACAGAATCAAGAAGATGTGAACTTGAGTGGCCGTGAGGCTGTGCTGGCCGAAAGGCTGACTAAATGAGTGAGCTGGTGAAATAAAATGAATTTGCATTGTATGCCATGTGAGGAAATTGTAACGTTGCGAGGATTTTGTATAATGGTGTTGCCTATATTCTCCAAATAGATAAGATGTAAACTTCTAAAGAGCATAGCTTTGAGAGTGTATTGTAACTATTTTGTTGCTGATTAATACAATTGAGCTGAGTGTTTTGGAGGGTGGGGTTTTTTACCTGAAAGGGTTTTCCCCACGTATATCTATGTGTCCATAAGTTTTTCCTTCATTTTGTTTTGATTCTATAATATGAATCTATTCTTGTGTTGAATCTGTTACTTGTATGCATGTACTTTTCTCATAAGGATTAATGGGGGAAACCACTGTGCTTGTTTCCACTTTATGGCATAGTAGTTTGTGTCTTTGATGTGATTTGAAAATTAAAGTCACTAAGGCACTTCTATTCTTAGATGTTTCATTCTAAGTTGACACGTCTCATCCCCAACATTAATTTGAGACTCTTGAAGTGAATTATGTGAAGATTTCTTGGATTTTTTTTCAGTGATATCAGTTTGCTTCAAAGGAGGCATTGTACATCCTTATGGATTTATGAGGGTGAGAGTATAGAATTTTTGCAAATATTTTCTATTTTCTTTGCAAATATTCTTGAGGGAGTCACATTTGTTGATGTGACTTGGTTTGATGCTTTGAGGAGTTATGTTATGAGAATATTTTTGAGTTGATTAGATTATTCTTTTTGGTTCACAAAATGGTGATTAACATTGACATTGCAAATGTTAATTCCTCAAACTTTATTGGGTGTGAGATGTTGCTAGTTTTTGATTCTAATCTTTCCATGTTTTTCAGTTTGAATTTTAGGCATGTTATCTCTTTGAGGTTGTAGGGAAGGTTAGTGCAGTTCTAGTGCAATGGTTCTATTTGTATGATTTAGAGTGGAGCAAAATTTGCATGGTGGGTATTTTCAGAGATGGACATGGGACCCATAGATCCTATATGTTTTGGTGGGGTCAGTTTGGAGTTTTGTGGCATTGCCTGAGGACAAGCCATTTTGGGAAGGGCATATTGTAATCTCCCCATTTTAGCCATACACTCTTCTGTGAATGATATCCTATTTCCGAAAATTTGTAGGCTAATCAAAGGTAAAATTAGGGTTTCCGCTTTAAGATGCAGTTTCAAAATTTTGCATGTATGATTTTCTGACACATGTCTAGTGGAGCTTTTTGCATTTTTGGATAGCTTCAGGATGAGGTAACATCCATGCTAAGATAATGAAATGCAATTTTGACTGATACCTTGCATGCAAGAAATGTTTCTGGGTTTTCAGAGACCTTTGAGGTGGTGTGACATGCATCTGAATATGACAACCTTTCCAGAAACTTACTATTTATAGTAAGTCATGATACTAAGTTAGTGTTCTGAGGAATTTTTGCAAACTTACTATTAGTAGTTTTCTATTTTTGGTAAGTTTATTTTCAGCAATATCATTTTGGTAGAAACTCAATCATCTGCAATTCAGTATGATTGATTAGTTTGGCTTTCTATTGAGTTGAACTAAATTACCATTTTTAGTATATGCTATTTATAGTAAGACTATTTGTGGCAGTGACATCATTATCAGTTGGGTCCAACTCAACTATTATCAGTTTGCTATATTTGGCAGTCTTCCAGTTTAGTCTTGGCATCACTCTTGGCTATGCCCTTGGGATTGAGTTTCTTACTTAGTCAAATTTTATGGCTAGCAATTGTCCCCCACGCCTAGTGCAATGACTTCATGTTGTTTTAATGAGGGGGCCATTAAGGGGGTCGAACTCCTTTGTGCATTAAATGATTTATTTAATACATTATTGATGCAACTTTAAGGTGGACGCCAATTTGAGAAGTTGAAAGAATATTTTAATATTTCAAAAAAGTGCATGAATGTAAGGTGGCATCCCAAGGAGGAAAACAAATGGGTTTCTTGGAGGACTTATTGATGCTTCATTTTCTCTAGAATGGCTATAATTACTTGGATCGATTTGGAGTTGGGTATTCATGGATGAATAGGAAAGTTATGCTGCTGGATTGATTTAAGAACTCGATTAAGGGGGAGCTTAGCATTTACACCATTCTTCGGACCTGAAACTATGGCTCCCTAGATGGTCAATTGAGAGTGTGCTTCATTCAGAAGTGAATACTGAGCATCATCGTTATAAGTTTTGAAGTTGTTTTCTGTATTTCTCATTGCTAGTTCATCCATGGTTGTAGGTGATTTCCATTCATAGCTGGTTATGAGATTTTATTTGGGTTGTGGGTATTTTATCTAAAGTTTTCTATGCTTGAGGCACCCACTCTCCATGGTTTCTCAATTTTATTTTGATAAGCTTGATTTTCTAGTGAGGTTGCCCTCTTTCTAGGGTTGTACCATTTCAATAAGTTAGCATTAGAATTTGATCTTTTCTTTGGAGGTTGTTTTGGTCTTGCAAATCCTTTGCTGCTGGTTGCCATTGTCATTAGGAAGTTGTGGCTTTAGTTTGGAGTGCTTAATAGGAGTTTTGAGAGAGAAATAAGCATTTTGATGGTGTATATGCTTGCTGGTCTAAACTTCAGTTTGTTGGCATTTCAAATCAGACTTAGCTCTTTCCATGTTATGCTATATTTCTTGGGTGTCTATGCTTCTAGTTTCATGTGCATTCGATTTGGAGGAGATAGGGGCATTTTGGATGAAGGTATGAACAATTTAGTGAAATTTTAGTTGCTGGTCTGACTATTTCAGTTTGTTGGTCTTTAAATCATACCTAGTTATTCCCTTTCATGCTATGTTTCCTTGGCATTTCTATTCATATTTGTAAATTAGAGATATAGTGTGATCTTTGTAGTGAGTTTGGAGCAGATTCTATTGAGAAATCATTGTAATAAATACTTTGTAATTGTTGGTTTCAGTAGTACTGAATCAACCTTTAATATTTCATTTGTTGCTCTCTTATTTCACCCACTGCTTAAGTGGATGCTTGCTGAAAAGCGAATGCCTACTACTAGAAGATGATTGTTATTTCATTGTAAAATCTTCTCCCCATTGAATAAGTTGTAGTGTGGAATTCTCATGGTCAGATCACCGCCAACTCTTACATTTCCAACATTGTATTTCAATTCATATTATTGCTAACGATCCCATCACCATATGCTATCACCTCGCCTTCAATAAGACCTTGGTGAACAATCTTGGTGAAGATTACCTTCAAGTTGTTTATCTTTGGGGAGTTAATGCTAATTATTGGTATTGTGTTGGATTTTCTGATAAAAAATTCAAGGAAAAACTAAGGGGCACATTGCATATTCTATGGCATTGTTTGAAGATTCTATCGTTAAAAGTTCGTCGTCAAGTGTAGAGAATATTCTGACCAAGGTAGCATATTCTTGATTTGACATATAGGAGGCCATAAAATTAACTGCTATAAAGTGTTGATGTTAGCACCATGTCAACACACTTTAAAAAAAATTTCACCCCCTCACAATTGGCATTTTTCTTTTACAGTGATTTTCAAATCTTCATTTCTCGACCATACAACCTCCTTTTTCAAAGATTTTTTTTTTTGATTTGGGGAAAAATTTTGTGCTCTATGTAGTGGTACAATTATTTTTTGATTTTAGTGCCTAGTTTTTTCAAAAATTATAAATTCTCACAAGTGTTGCTGCATCGTTCTCATTTTGGGAACTTCCAGAGCTCTGTTCTTGCTCCTATGGTAACATTTTTGGGTAATTTTTTTTTTCCAAAAATTGCATAATTTCTTGTGTAATTTCCAGTGGTGTGAACAGATTAATCTAATTCTATGTAATTTTTTTTACTTTGAGCTTATGGCCATTTTTGGCATCTGTAAGCACTAAGGTCAAGTCTAGTTTGTTGTTTTTGGCATCTAGTATCTGTAAACACACTAAATATAAAGTGCCAAATCATATTTTTTTTTGGGGGATTCTTGGTTGAGTGATTTGGGGGGGTCTCTTGGTGCATTATTTTGATCTGTTTTCTTGTGCTCTTCTTTTCCATGGATAATTCTAAGGTTCCTTTTCTCACATGATATAATGATTCAACATGGGACCAAAATGCATGGAGTATTCTAATGATTGAAGGTCACTCTCTATATGTTGAAATTAAGGTACCTGAACTTACAAATGTAGATAAAAACATAAGATGGATGATTAAACATACCACAGCTCTTGGATGTCTTCTTAGACTTGTTTCTCAAGATTTGTTGTTTCAAATTGAATCATGTAAGAATTCTCATGAAGCTTGGAATAAATTTAAAACACTGTATGGTACTACAGATGAAGTAAGAGGCTATCAAATTGACAATGAACTAATGAGCCTTGATCCTAATAACTTTGACAACATCCAAGACTACATCGCTAAGGTTAATGATCTAAGAGAGAAAAGAAAAACATGTGGAATTGATAAAAAGGACATTCAATTGGTCTACAAGACATTGAACAAACTTGATCTTGATTATGATTCTTTTGTTTCTAGCTTTCATACTCATAGATTGACTATGGGGTCTGCATATATTACACCTTTATTTGCATCATTTTATGATCAGATGTTAATACATGAGCAATAAAATATTATCTCAATGGGTCTCATCAATACTTCTAAGTCTTATGCATTGTTGGCTAGTCAGGTGAAAGAATCAGATAAGAAACAAAAGAAAATAAAGAATAATCCACATTTAGATCAACCAAAGAATAAATTCTCTTCCAAAGAGAAAAAATCTAAGAAGGAGAAGACAACTTGTTCATATTGCAAGAAGCTTGGGCATGATGAAAATTCTTGTTATAAGAAGGATATTGATGAGTTGAAATATTTTCTCAAAAATAATAAGATTGATTTTCCTTCTAGAATGTCCGAGTCACCTTATTTTTCTTCTTCAAAATAGTCTAACATAGACAAAGGTCATGCTAGTTTGGCTTCTACATCAGAAAATAAAGGGAAAGCTCTTTGTGGTACTACAGGTCTTGGACTAGGGAGATGGATTCTAGATTTAGGAGCATCTCATCATATGTCATCTTCACAATCTATATTCTCTTCTTTTGAGCCTTGTGCCATGTCTCCTATTTTGATGGGAAACAATACATACATGAGTGTAATTGGGAAGGGATCTATTGATATTGGGGAGGGCACTTTCAATGATGTTTTGTGTTTACCTCATTTTTTAAACAATCTTCTTTCCATCTATCATATTACACATGGTAGAGATGAGAGGACTATGGAGTTCACTCCTATTTCAGTTATCATTAGAGAATTGGAGAGTAAAGAGATTATTGATACTAGAATGGTTGATCATTCATCTCGGTTGCACACCTTTGCAGATTTTTCTTTTGATGGTGACTTTTTTCCTTCGACTGTTGATCACACTTCTAGTGTGAAGCATGATTTTGAGATATTTGGCTACTTGAACTTGGGAGTTCTCACAATCGATCCCATTCTTGAGCCTTGCATTTCATCTCCTCCATCTACTATTGTAGTTGATGACACTTTTGTTGCTACCGATATGGCTTCTTGTGATTCAGTGCAACAGGATCTACATTGTCATCCAACTGCATCTACTTCAAATGCATACTTGAAAAACATTGGTGGGTTATTTTTTGAGTCTCACATTTGAGATTTGGGAGACACATTGATTGCATACATCTTCTCTTTGATGAAGATGATTCTTCTTCAGTTGTTGCAAGAGAATACTCTGACCCACTTGTTCATTATCTAAATGATCATTCTTCACAGTTTGACATGAGTGTGGATACTTTTGGACAAAATTTAGAGTAGACTTCTTTGTCTTTAGAGGAGGAATTTTGTCTTTCAAGTGTGTTCTATAGCCGTCTATAGGAAATTATGGATTGACATCTTCAGTTGCGTGGCCAAAAATTCCTTTTTGGAGTGTGTTAGTTTTTGGCATCAACGTGGAGACACTTAAGCGTAGTTCAGAGACATCACACAAAATTCTTCTTCCCACATCTTCCTTTTAGGAATGGGAAGACATCTTGCATAACATCTTGAATTTTTTTCTTCCTAAGGGGAGGAATGTTGTTCAACAAGATTGGATCATCTTCAACATTCAATGTCGAGATTCTACCATTGTAGGAGACTCACCATTAAGAGGGGCTGCTTGGTCTCTCTTCTTCTTCTCTCTTATTGGGGGTATTTTTACTTGTATGGGGTTTTGTCCCTTTCATTCTTCATTGAGCAGGTTTTGTATTTCATCTCTCTTTTGGGGAGGAGTTTTGTCCCATTTGGTTTTCTCGTTTTCTTCATTTGTGAGATTGTATTTGCATATGTACATGGGTACCTAACATGGCCTAGTAGCCAGGACCCATCGTTGCATCATTTGCATAATAATCTTCTCCCTAATTTTCACTTAAGGGGGGATGTTGGTTTGAATAAATGTCTTGTACTTAGTTAATTCACCTACTAGGGACTTAGGGGACATATTCACATGTTAAGTTTACTTAGGTCCTAAGATTATTTCTAGGAGACTTAGTAGTCATGTCTAGATTTTATCTTTTCTTAGGTAGTTATGATAAGTTGTCTCATATCATAAGATTAAGACATGTATCACAATATTATGAAATCCTATGTCTCACCTTGGCTATATAACCAAGGGGTTCTCATTTGTAATTCAAATTTATGGGATAATCAATTCCATTGCAGTATTGAGCATTGCATATTGATCTCTTTGTGCTTTCCATTTGGCCTCTAGATCTTGGGTATCTACATAGCCAACTCAAACACTTATGTTGCTTAAGGGAATTTTTTTTATAAGGTTGTAATCAAATAAATACCTGGTATCACTCTTCATAATTCCTCTCACTACGATGTTGATTTGCTTGATGATTCATTTTTTTCAAGCCATAACTAAATTATCCTTAAGGATTTGTAGCATTTATTATTGGTTCTAAATATGATCCTCTATTGCATGATCTTTGGAATGAGATTGTAAATTAGTAGATGGTGGGGGTAGTTATAAAGAGTCTCAAATGGATTCATGTTAGTGGATGCATGAAACGATGTGTTGTACCACCACTCTACTACTTGTAGCCATTTGGACCATTGTGTTTGTTTATCAGAGGCAAAACAATGTAAATATCCTTCCAAACATATAATCATAATTTTTATTTGGCCATATGATTGTGGATGATAAGAGGAGACATGTGCTAGTTTTGCACCCCATGCTGCAAATAAGTTTATCTAAAATATGTTAGTGAAGATAGGGTAACAATCACTCACTATTATTTTGATAATTCCATGAAGTTTTTGCATATTTTTTAAGAATACAGTCTCCATGGCACTAGCATGAAATGGATGAGGAGTCCACAAAAATGTGCATACTTAGTGAGTCTTTCCACAACAATAAAAAATACATCAATATTATTTGTCTTTGGTAACCTTGTAATGAATTCCATTGATATTTCCTCCCAATGTTGTGTTGAAATTCCTAATGGTTGCAAGAGGCTTGTCTAGTCTTTATTTTTCAAATTTATTTATTTGGCATATTAAACATTCAAACATAATTTTTTTACATCTTCTTTAAGACCTCCCAAAAAGAAGTATTTCCTTAATCGATAATAGGTCTTTAAAACATTAAGTGTCCTATTGGTGAATCATAAATTTGAGATAATATGCTATCTTTCAATTGAGAATTTTTACATAGAAATAGCCTATCTTTGTACCATAATGAATCTCTTTTCCAAACACACTTATTGGAAGAAAATGGGTCATGTTGAAGTTTTGGAATGAGATTCTTTATTCGATGATAATGTTGCCACTCTTCTCATGCAATTTCTAACCATTTAGGTTGTAATAAAGAAATGCCATAAATATTTTCTTTCTCTAATTCTTTTCAATAAAGCGCATTAGCTACAATATTTTCCTTACCATTTTTATAAATAATTTCAAATTCATACCCCAACATCTGATAACCCATTTTCTACTCTTTTGAAGATAGTTGTTGCTCCAAAAAATTCTAGAATCTCATTATCTATCTTGACTTTGGAATTCCTTCCATTAAATATTGACACCATTATTTAATTGCATGAATACTGGCTAACATTTCTTTTCTCATATGTGGGCCTTATCAAGTTTTTGAATTTGAGTTGTTGACTCTCAAATGCTGAGGCACACCCTTCTTGAATTATTACTATCTCAACACTGTGTCTAGAAGCATCACATTCTACCACAAATGTCTTAAAGAAGTATGGGGTAGCTAGCATAAGAGTTGAAGTGACAATTTATTTTAGTTGTTGAAAGGTTTTGGTGGCTAGTTCTAACCATGAAATGAATCATTCTTTAATAATGTTGTTAAGGGTATTTTAATACAAGAATAATTATGAACACATCTTCCCTATTATCTTGTTAGACCCAAAAACCTTTCAAACATTTGATATTTTTAGGTTTTGGCCACTCTTTTACCATTGAAATCTTCATGGGGTCCATCTTAACACCTTCACGTGACACCACATGTCCCAATTATTCTAATTATTTCACCCCAAAGATACATTTGATTACCTTTTGGCAGTGTTGGTTTACAAAATTTTCACCTAACTCTATATTCTCACGCCCATGGAGGTCACAAGTGTATCGATAGTTGAACCGGTTATAATGGTATTTTACACTGATTCTCTACTTATTTTACAAAGTGGAAGCTACCTTCTAAAGATATGCAATGAATATTTTATCTTATATTTATTTTAACCAAAAAGCAAAGAAAAAGGTGATGCTTTTAACCAAAAAGCTTAGAAAGGCATACCCACATTTCTGAATAATCAAATTATGAAAGTTCAAAGAATTCAAAGCAATTTTTGTAAATAATATAATAATTTCACAATCATCACATATCCACCACTATAAAATATTTATTCAAATATAATAATTTCACAGTGAGGAAGCAAATTAAACATCCATTACTCCAATATAGATAAAGATAATCACTGGAAATATATTCAACATAAGATGAATAACATTCAAACACCATAACACAAAGTTTATGCCTGCCTGAACTTCACCATATGTATTGTCTATATTGAAATAACTAAAAATTAAAGTGTAACAGAGTTTTGGGTCTTAATGAGAAAATCAAAGTTCGCCCAAAAATGATCCCCTTCCTATCACCAAACCCCATATAAATAGGTTACATATTGAAACTGGTTGTAGAACGGTTTCTTGAAGACAATCATTTTCAAAATAATAGAAATGAAGTCTTTTTAAAACAAGATATGAGCCAAAATAAGAAAATAACATAAACAAGAAAAAAAACTATGCAATGATTACTTCTCTCGCCTCTTGGTCTTCAACACATTCAATACCCTGCTCCCCCACTATGGCCTCCCATATCCTCATCCTGGCCCTGTATTCTCAGTATCTGGTGACAACAGTAGTAATACTTTAGCTCCCAGGCATAGTGGTGATCTATAACATGTTTCTCCACTTAGTCAATTTTTTTTTGCCTCAACTAATGCTTCGTGCATGTTGTCGCTCCAAGATCTGAATGAATTTAAATAAATTTGCAAATGGCCAAGTTTTCCCAAAGATTTCCCAGTGACTATTTCGGGATTGGCTATTTATTTTTTAAATACCTCTTTAAATTTTAGAGATATTTCCTTGATGTCTATTATTTTCTCCTCAAATTCATCTGTGATGTCCACTTCTAAGAGGCTGCAATTGTTTTTTATTTCTACTAATATTTCAAAATATTGTTCCAATATTTTATCGATCTCCCCGATAAAATTATATACACTGATAATTTCCAATCAAGAGAATCAAACCAAGAGGGATCAATTTCCTTAGGATCACTTACCAATTTTTCTTTGATTAACAACACAGGATCCACAACAATAAGTTCTAAGACTTCTTTAGAGAGTACATATGTGCTACCTTGCTCTTTTCTAACCTATTGAAGCTCAGATACTAGCTCTTTCCTTTTATTGGATATCCGAATGTAAGAATGTACAAATCTGTTAAGGAAGAAAAGAGCTTCTTGATAAAGTTTCTCTATCTATTCATTCACAACCTTTGCAAAAATTAGATTCTTCTTAATTTGTTGCATTGTATTAGAATCAATGCCTTCAATGTGAGAGCTTGAGGATTCTTCAAGTGTAAGAGTTACAATGGATGAAATAAAATTGCTCAATGAAAGAACCCGAGACTGTAACTTTAAGTTCTCTTTCCTCCCCTCTTTCACTCTTTTAATCAGTGTGCTAAAAAAATAATTCACACGATAAACATCACCTTCAAGAGCAGAGGGTCCCATATCTACGTGGGTTATCTTATAATCGGCCTCAGTTATTTCATTTTCATTCAAATCTTTAACCGAATTAGAAATATCCAACATTTGGTGGCACGAGGTAGTATCAATCACCATTCTTGACATTCTCTTAGCCTTCTTAGGCTTCGAGGTGCTTTGTAGCAATTTAGCAACTATGTCAACTTCCATTGTCATTGTTAGGATGCTCTTTCTCTTCTTTTCCACTACTTTCATTAATCATTCAGAGGAAGATGTCACTAGGTTGGTGTCTCTATTTTCAACAATAGATTCATTTTTATCACCAGAAGAAACAAAAAAAGGTACATCATCAAGTGGGGAAGAGGGAACTTCAAATAATGGACGAAACAAGCTATCCTCAACAATATGTTGAAAAATGGCTTTAGAGTCTACAAGTGTTGACTTTGCCTAGCTAGTCTTCTTCTTTGGAGTAGACGAAGGAAAGCTATCTTGTTCACAAATTGATTTCAATTTACCCACCTCCTCTGGATTCACCATCTCCTCCTGATTGTGAACTTGCACTAGACAATTTTTTTTCTTGTCTTTTTGATGAAGTACACACACCATAACTTTATGTAGACCCTTGTTCATTGGTTTTTGATGCTCTCTGCTCATGAGGAGAGCTTGCATTTCCACGCCATTTTCTAGCCAACCAATTTTTAGTCCATTTCAAAACTATAGCAGAGCGAACCTTCAAATATGAAAGCTCCTCCTCTGACCAATTGATTTGGGGAAGGGGTTTTAAAATCAAAGCCTGATATTCAGGGTCAATGACTTATGAATTGTCTTCAACACCTTCTGGGATGCTGAAAGGGAGACTAAAAGATTGGATTTTCCCTAGAGTAAGTCTCATATAATATCTTCTTTGCACTTACCATTCATCTATGCAATCTTCCCAGAAATATTGTAAATGGGAATGGTGCTTGTAAGAACTAGACCCATACAAGCTTTGCTTCACATAAATTTTACTATCAAAATTAGCTCTCATTGACAAAGATTGGAAATTAAACTCACTGAGAACCTTTTCTGCCTATTTAGAAACATCAATATTTTTGCAAGCATATGAGGATAGTGTTAATGGGAATGCATATCCTTTCTTCCTCATGTTCATGCACTTCACATTCATGACAAATATTTGTCTACAAATCTCAAGGAAAAAAAGAAAATCACTGGCATAACGGGGTAATTTAGCTGGGGCCTTTTCATAACCTCCTATCCGTAGATATGTGAACCTATAAAATTGAATATAAAAACTCCCAAACTTCATGATTAAAGAGGAAGATTTAGGAGAAATTTGGAGCAATCTTCTCACAACCGCCATTAAGAAAGCGTCATTAATATGACAATAATCTTTCATCTTTGTCTGCATAGTGAGCCGAGGGAAATAACTATACATAGGAGTGTCTGTGTTAAAGACCCTTGAGGTTTCAACCCGACCCAAACAACTTATTGGTTGGCTAAGATATACACTAGATATGAGCACATATGGAAGGTAACAGTTTGTTGAAAATTAACTAGTTGCTCATTCAAATGATAGCTTATAATCTCAAACTAGTTAATGAATTGATTTTCACTACAAATTAGCTGAATAAATTGACACACCCAATTTTCAAAAAAGTCGGTACTTACACTCCCAGCCACATGGTGCAATAAAGTGATAATATTAAAAAATTTATCTTTGAAATGAGTTATTTTAAATTTTGAAGGCACTTGAGACTTACCTCTTTTTTTAGATTTCAACTAGCTCGTTGCAATAGAATTATTGCACCATTCTTCGTTCGCTCTGAAAAATTCCACACCCATTACAACATAAATTTCTTCAAAATTGTCCCTCTTCGGAATCCTCAAGGCACGAGAAACTGTTTTAGGGGTAATTCTCACCACTACTGACCTGTCCACAACTTTGATTTTGCGGGCTTCCAAAATATACCTTTTTGCACATGCAACCACCAAGTTTTAATTTTGCACAAAATTTTGGAAGCCTCTTGCTTGAGCCAAACCACTCTCTAAAATATTCTCTTCGAATGGTGTCCTATCACTTCATTCCAAGCACGTCCATAGTTCCCCCAAGTTGATGTGCCTTAGTTCAATATCCTTTACTTGACCAATTGCTCTTAGTGCTAGAAAAATGGGGAGCTCCTTAGTATTGAAATTTCATCCCAGATTGCATGAGCACGAATGCACAGAGAAAGAGCACCTTTTCCTTGAAGGATAATTGCAAAGAATAGAAATGAACGCAGTTGAATAACTTAGAGAAAATCCTGCCACCCAATGCACACAATAATTTTAATAAGATGTGCTTGAAGTGTTGCATTAATGTGGAATTCTATTTATTCCTCAGAAAAAGAACCTCAAGATTTCACTTGCCTTTCAAAAATCTTGAAAAGACAACTTTAAGATGTGTCGTACCTATCCTTAAATGAGAAGGTGGTTCCTTGAAAACTAGGAAATCTGCTACAATATTGCAAGATTGTGAAGGACTAGAACATTAGATCCAAAAGTCAAGGGTTATGAAGTTTTGGAAACCTTTGACTTATCGACCACAAAGACAACCAAACAAGGCTGAAAACTTAATAGAATGAATGCTAAGTTAGGGGATTGAGAGGTTAGGAAACTTAATAACTCTACGAATTGGTTAAGGAACTTAAAGAACTAATGACTAGGTTGTAAGACTTTTAAAACACACAACTTCTAAACAAATTTTAAAGGCAACAAGAGCAACAAGAATTCTAAAACAAATAAAAAGAAGACTCAATAGACCCAAGAAGGGAAGCTTAAAATTTTCATAACCCAAATTTGAATTTGGAGTAAAAATTGGCTCTAAATGGGGACAAGGACTAATAGGATGCAGAGAATCCAGAACAACCATGGCACAAAGCCTTATTCAATCGACAACAGAGTCAAAAAAATACAAAAAAAATAGAAACAAAAGAAAATATTATACAAGGACAAGCCCAAGGACATTACCATTCAAATAATTTCAAATAATTCCCATTATAGGAAAGAGGTAAGGGAGTACCATCTAGGTAAGCCAATAGGAAAGTATTATCTCCAAAAAATTGCTTGATCTGAAAAGGTCTTGTCCACAGAGAATCAAACTTCTTATGTGCTCCTTTTGGTTCTCTCCTCCTATCCCAAAGAAGTACAAATTATCCAACTACAAAATTCATTTGTCTAGCCTTCTTATCAAAGATTATTTTCACCATTTGCTAATGTTTAGCAATATTTTCCACCACCATTTTTGTTTTTTCTTCCAACCTATTTAGGTACATAATTCGTTTCTCCAGTGTAGATTGAAATTATTCATCCTCTATAGCCTTTTACGAATTTAGTGTTGAGAGTTCTAGAGGGGTCAGTAGGGTGCTATCAATACCATACACCAGTTGAAAGGGGAAAATACCAATAGCCATTTTATATGTTATTCTATCTATCTAGGAAAAAAATATAGCTTCTTATGCCACCCCCTTTGATTTTCATCTACTAGATTTTTAAGAATTGAAATTAATTTTTTTGTTACTTGACTCAGACTGTCCATTACCTTGAGGATAATAATCAGATGAATGTGCCAAGCTGATACCATAATCATAGCAAAAGAGAGTAATTTCAACAGATGAAAAAGAGCTCGCATTATCAGTAACAAGCTTCTTCAGAACATCAAACCTTACCAAAATGTTTTCCTTCAAGAAGTTGCACAAATATTTGAAGTGGTTTGTTTAATTGGAATAGCCTGAACCCACTCAGTGAAATAATCAGTAGTAGTCAAAATGTGTGTATGTCTAGCACTGGAGTTGGGATTAATAGGGCTGATAAATCTAAACCCCACTATTGGAAAGGTTCATCTATCACCATAGGTTTTAAAGGTAATGTTGCAAGATGTGGTCTGCTAGTAAACCTCAAACATTTTTTGCACTTGGATACCCATTCATAGGAATCCCTAAATATTCTTGGCCAATAAAATATTTGACGTAAAATATTGAAAGTTGTTACTGAAGCTGAAAAATGACCACCACATGCTTCATTATGAAAGTCTTCTAGAAAACTTCTTCTGTTGTTATTTATCAACACACCTTAGGAATGCCCCGTCCACACCTCTTTTATATAGATTTACTTCCCAAAGGACATATTTACTGGCTTTGAGCTTTAGGTTCCTTTTTTCTTTAGATGAAAGGTGTGATGGACAATTAACATAGGTTAAGAAATGAGAAATATTAGAGAACCATTCATCTTTTGTACTGGTGAAAAGGACCAAAGGTAAATGTTCTTCCTCAATAAATTTTCTTTCTGCAATCATCTTGCACAAACCCTTCCCTCTGACTAGATTAGTGGGATTAATATCTATATCATATTCTTGCACCTTTGCTACCCAAGATCCTTGTTTATTACATCCAATATCTTGATGGGTAAGGATAATTTTAAAAATAGTCTTTGGAACAAAGACAATTGTATGAGAATGAAGAACATAAAATCTGAAAATTTTCAAGGCTTTCACAATAGCATAAACATGTTTTCCAATGGAGAATACTTAAGTTCATACTTCTTAAGAGGCGTACTCATAAAGGAAATAGGAGATTAAATACCTTGTTCATTATTTTGCAACAAAATAGCTGATAAAGTATGCTCTGATGCGTAACAATATATGATGAAACCCTTTGTGAAATCAGGGTGCACTAGTGTAGGTGCATTTGCGATGGCAGTTTTTTATGTCCTCAAAGGCTTGCTTTCCTTCGTTACTCCATTTGAACACAGGACGATTTTTCATCATGTCAACAATAGGCCTTTTTAATTCAACAAAGTCAGGTATAAACTTTCTTAAGAAATTCACTTGACCAAAGAAGGATCTAGTGCCATCTTTATTTGTAGGGAATTCTAATTGCATAATAGCCTTCACTCTTTCAGGATCAATTCTAATCCCATATTTTGAAACTATATGACCCAAGAGCTTTTCTTCAGTTACAACAAAGATTTTTTAGGATTTAAAGAAATCCCCTATTCTCTATAGCACTGCAATATTAGTTCAAGATCATGCAAGTGATTAGCTCTTTTCTTAGAGAAGACCGTTAGATCATCCAAATAAATCACAATGATTTTATTCCTTAGATCACCAAATGAAAATTCCATGACCCTTTAAAAGGTTTCCCCTGCATTTATAAGACCAAATGGTATTCTATTTTAAGGAAAGATGCAAATGGGAGTAGTGAAAGCCGTTTTATGCTAATCCTTTGGGGCTACTTCACTTGATTATAACCTGAGAACCCATCAAGCATGGACATCATTTTAGAAACAACATTTTTTTGCAATATGTGATCCATAATAGGTAGTGTATAATTATCTTTCAAGGAAACCTGATTTAAGTTTCTAAAATCAACACATATCCTTATTTCCCCATTATTTTTTCTAATAGGGACTATGTTAGCTACCCATGTGGAATGGTGGATGGGGTAGATAATTTTTTTCTTTCAGCATTTTATCTATCTCACTGAAAATAGCTTCCACTACTTTGGGATTATAGGTTCGTTGTTTCTGTCTGTAAGGTGTAGCACTGGGTTTTAATGGAATCTTATGTTGTAACTCTCCATTTCTAAACTTCTTCAAATCAACATAACACCATGCAAAGACATCTTTGTAACGTATCAACAAAGAGATTAATTTTTCTCTCTCGAGGAGAACAACTCTTTCCAATACAAACAATTTTAGGGTCTTCTTTTGTGCCAATATTGACCTGATAAAAAATCAACAGATGATTCAATAAAAACTTTACTCTTTTGTTTCAAATATTGATCATGTTTGTTGAATAAATATTCAAGAGAAACTAAACGTTAGAAATGTTTTTACCTTTCAACTGAATAACTTCAGCCCCTTTTCCATCAAGATCAATAATATCACCTTCCAAAATATCATTACTACTATCATCACTACCTTCAAAGAAGATATTGGAAAAATAGTCAGCCTTTTCTAGGAATGCAATGATTTACTAATCACTATTAAATACTTTCCAATGATTCACATTATCAGGAACACTAGGTCGATACACAATCTCAATTTGATAAGATTTATTCTTAAAATCATGATGTGGTAAAGGTAATAATGTTGAGACTGCTAGGGAGTCAGCCCTAGTGTTCTAACCTCTCAGATCTGCTTCTATAGAAAATACATCCAAATCTTTGATACAATCCCACACTTTGTTTCTGTAATGCTTAAGCCGACCATTTTTGACAATATAGACCTTCTTGATTTGTTTGACAACCAATTCTACATCTCCCACAACTCTCAACTTCTTACTACCCTTTTCTTTAGCCACACTCAGACCAAGTAGTAGGGCTTCATATTCCATTGTATTATTGGTATTAGCAAATTCTAATTTGAAAGAAAAAGGAAATATGTAAACATCTAGTGAAACCAGGACTACCCCTGCACCTGATCCAACATTAGAACAACTTCTATCAAATTATAGTGTCCATAATTCATTGATTAAGTCAGGAATGACTGTGTCTGGACATTCTTCTTGTGTTGAGGAGCACATATAGGTACCTAGCCCAGTTTCCACAAACAAAATGTTTGCCCTTGGATCCTGGGATTTTAATACCGTGAACTTGGCCTTAGGTTCAAGGTTTAGACATATCTTTCTCCCATCCAATGGTATTAAAGCATGAGACCGGTTTATTTTTATCTCCCCACCCAAGTTCTTACAAAAAATTCTACTTAAAAGCATTCCATAACTGGCTAGGATATCAACAACCAATATGGTTAGTTTCAACCTCTTTTAGGGAAAATTAGCTAGAGCCACTTGAGCATCTTTGATATGCCTAGGATATGAGCTGGTGAGTCGTCCATAGAGAAGCACCTACCATGAGAATAAGTAAATGAAAAACCTAGGGACTTTTCTATCTGAGCGAGAATCACATTTTTTGAAGCTCCAAAATCAATAATGAAATTACTTAACCTAAAACCAACAATGTATAATGACACAAAAAAAGGGTTAAGGTTTTGTGAAAGGATTTTGCTAATCTGGGCCTTTATCTATGAAATTTGAATAGATCTGAATTTTTGTGTGGAATTCATTTTCATGGGACACTTGAGCATTACAATGGGAAGGTGAAGGCTCTTGTTTGATATATTTAACTAGCCTATCTAGTTCTACAGGGTTGATTCTTAAGTATTCAGCTTGTGAGATGTGAATTTTTATATTTTTACATGACTTGACTATATCAAATGAACTGGGAACAAGAGTGTCAGATGGAAGAATAGATGGTACCTTAGTTGGTGTACTTTTGGATACAACTTGCTTTGGTTTCTTGAGTTTAGGAGTGGTTTGTATTTTCAGGATATATTTTGGGGCTAAGGATGAACCACTTGCTTGTCCTTTGGATTCTTGTCCTTTTTGAGCTTGTTGTGCCCTAGTGAATACAACACAATTAGGATCATCAATTTTAATATACACATCTTCTCCTGCTTAAGTATCTAACTCATACTCAAATAAATTGACACCAACATCACTAGGTTGGTTGGGTTCCTCCACATGTGGTCCTTCAATATGTTCATTGGTTGAAAGCATTTGCATAAATCTAACCATTTCTTGGAAAGTAGCTCCATCATGATAAGAGGTTAGGGGAAAATTGTACATCATATGATTTCTTTTTCTAGAGGAGGACACACCTTCAATAGCCAATCTTTGGGTTGGGCCAGTCAATGGTAATGTCTTGTCATAACGTTCGTGAGAACCATAATCTTTCTTGATATATCTTGATAGAGTGGTTGTGAAGAAATTTTGGGCATTTATCTCTTTAAAGTGATTATATCATTAGCCAGTCTTTATATAACCAGATCAATGGAGTTCACTATTGAGGGTTTACCAGTATGCAGTTGATTTTTCCATTTCCTAGCAATAATTAAGTCATCTTCTATGGATATGGCTCTTTCTTGGGCAACCTCTAAATTAGCTATGTTAGGTCTCAAAAACGCAGGTTTGAACCATGAGAGGTTGCCAATCTCTCACAACGTTATTGGCCAACTAACAAGGCCAACCAGTACAGTTGAACCTTCTACTCTTAAGGCTTTGCTAAACCTAAGTGGGTACACCTATATGAACGACGCAGATTTAAACTATGTTTCCTACTTGGTCAATCTATCCACAATGGAAATTTGACAATGGAGAGATGTGATCCTAATTTGGTATAAATTATATATGCAATATCAGGGTAAAATTTAATATGTTTGGTTAAGAGATGTAAATAGAATGGATGAAACCTAAAAGGATAAATAAGACCAGTGCCTTGTTGGGTAAAATAGAGTCAAGTGAAATCCTTAGATGAATGAGTTTTATCTGGTAGAGATTCTAATTATTTGGCATATGATATTAGTTTATAACTTGTACAAATATGCAATAATGTATTTACCAAGCTCTTCTTAGTGATCCAAATGATACTTCCAGATTACTGTGAATGACTTGAAGGATTTAATCTTTACTTGAAAGAACCAACCAATCACACCATACAAATACAACAAATATGTATTGATAAACTAAAAATATACTTGATATGTCAATTTAAATAAAAAATAAATATCAATCTTGGAGACAACTTGATAATATTTTCAATTTATTTAACAAATAATTGATACTAGGGCGCCACAAAATCAAAGTTCTTTCATTGATCCCTTAAAACTTCATACATGCATCATGGTCCTTTGAAACATTTTGAAAATATTGTATTTCTTACTATCTACTTTATAAAATCTATCTTGTTTTTTTTTTCTTTACAAAAAATCTATCTATGCTAGAAAAGATAGATTTAATCCCAATTTATGCTATTGCAATTGGATCAACCTCTCCAGCCTTTAAGGTCATGACATGTCCAAATGATTTCTCAGTGTCAATAACAATTGACCTCTTATGGGGTGGATATAAAGCCCAAATCATCAAGTCTCTTCATCAAGATTATTTCTTGATCCTGTATATACTTTTGTTACCTTTTCTATTTTGAGCTTATGTGTAGTATTGTTGTCTTTCAGGAAACTATCGAAAACTAATGCAAAATTGAGGTCTAATCTTGGGAAAATCATGATACCAGCCTTTTCCAACATTTCTCTCCCTTTCTCAGGGGTCATATTTGTCATCTCTTTCTCTACATAATCTCTCAAAATTTTCAACAATTGCTCATTTCCTGGTGTCACATTGTCAACCAGTTCTCTTATTTCCTTACCTTTTTCTTATACATAAATGTTTTGAATTATGAAGTTGTAATAAACTCATCATCTTCTATAAAAGATTTATATTCTTCATGTATTACATCTGTATCTACATTTTCCTCAATATTCATTTCTCTAGCAAAGTAGGTATAACCTTGAGTTCTTGTCCTTGATACTTTACCAGATGGACCCTGGGACATGTTAGCCCTTGATTATTTTTCACTAGAGGAAAACATCTCTATATCCAACAACTCCTAATTGTGTTGCTCAATCACCATCTCTACCTCTTCTGCTTCCAAATTTCTTATCATATCATCAAAATGGTAGGGCACATGATGATACCCTCCAAAGTTTATCTTCTGCTTAGCCGAGTGGATATACCCTTCTGGATCAAATTTTTTCCTCAATGGCCCTCTCTTCATATTGTATTGTAATAACCTATCAAGAATCAAGTTATATCCTTCCTTTTCTAACACAGTAAAGTCACCAAAGCATAACGTACTGGGGATAAAAGCCTACTTTCCAAAAGAGCTTAAATTCATGACACTAGAAAAATCCATTTGTCTAACAATCTCCAAGTAGGCAATTATGTCTGGAACTATTCTAGGAAAGATAAATGGAGCATCTTCAAATCCATAGACGCTAATCATGGTCGCATTCTCTAGACAATACCAATCCCCCAATTGTGGTTGATTGGTCCATTAAAATCTCTAGGTCTGAGGAACCTTTTTATCTCATCAGATAAGGAATAATCACATGGATGATTGTATAATTTATACAAGGTTTTTACAAAGTATTCTTCAAAGTGTACAGAATTGGAGTTAGCAAACTTGCTATCCCAAACAAAAATCCATGACTGAATAGGCAATGGCTTGCCTTCTTTATCGATTTTTGAAACTCTCAGCTCTTGGGGCCACAACCCTAGTTCCTATCCAAAGTATAGCACCAAGTGCATCAACAATGAATAATTCCTAAGGTGTAGGAAAAAGGCTCCATTTTTAATTGCCATCAACCCTACGCCAAGTTCTTTAAACACATATGAAGCATAATCCCAAGGCCTGGATTTATGATATTGAATATCTGCTACAATCACCAGAGGCACAAATGCCATATAATCTGGAACCTCCATTCCCAATACCCGTTCCACCTAAAAATAGGTGTACTTCACATAAGGTTAAAAAATATCCACATGAAATGGTGTTCCCTCATTGTCCTCCATTGGAATCGGTTTGCCATCATGCCTACTAATGTGCAGGGGTAATCTCCAACCCTTATATATGGTGTCCATTCTTCTGAATTCACTCTCAAGCTCTTCATTTAAAATTTTCTCATTGCATATCCCTTCTAATTTGAAAACCTCACTTATTGCATTCTCTGAAAAATGTATTAATGGATTCCCAGATAGATCACATATGGCCCTATGTTTTGGATTATAATGACTGGCCAACATTTTCACCAATTCAACATCAACAAAGACATTAGGGCAAACTAGTTTACCTAAATTGAGCCTCCAAGGGTTACATACTGGCTCAAAATGATTCCTTCAGTAGTAATGGAAAATGAACAGTTCATAGCCTCTGATTGGGGTCCAAACATCTCCAATGAACTTACATTTGTCGTCTAATTTATCCACTTCAGCCCTAAGTTGTGTAGAGAGTCTAGCCTTAGGTTCAGAACTAGGTAATTGGTCTATGAGATCTTGGTTCAATTTTCGCTCGGTGCCCTTTGACTGAATTCCTGTTTTTTGCTTTTTTTCTTTTGATTGACTACTCTCCCCATGTTTTCTACCTTTTGATTTCTCTGGACAAGCGATTTCCATTCTTTGAAATTTAGAATATTCAAGGGATGAGAAACTTATAGTATTTCGACTGAAAATCCAATTTGAACGAACACCCCAATCCTCCGCTCGTTCTTCTCCTCTTCCTTGTTGTCAATTTCATGAAAAAATGCCTTTAATTGAATTCACCTGGATTCACAAAATCTTTTATGTTTTCATGGCACCATTAATGTCTTGGTTGTGACACGAATGAAGCAGGCTCTTCAAAATTCTCGCTGTCACATCACGTAGCATATCGGCAAGATATTTTAAATCTTTGGCCGATCCTTCTGTTCAATGTTCAGATATCTGCTAAGACATCTTGTAGCTCCCCCAACATCACAAGTCTACCCGACAATTTCACTTTAATTTTTTGAATATCGCCATGACTCCCACCAAAGAAAACCTATTGCCATGACTTAATGAATTGGGCCAACAGTTCTCTGCCTTATTCCGAAGGTTCTCCGTCTCACCGAGATATTCCTTTTTGTCTACTCAGATCGCCGAGATAAAGCAATTGTCCTGCCGATGGAACAAAACTCTTTGTGACCTTCCTTAGATCTCCCTACCGAGGTTTATCTTATTGATACATCCTTTCTTTGGCGAGACCACGCAAATTGTTCCCCGATTTTTTTTTAGCTCCATACATATTTCCACGCCCAATCCTGTCGGTATAACACGGCAGGTCAGTAAGACTCCCCGAACTCTTCTCGGCATTGTTTGTCTCATCGAATAAGTCTTCCTTTTCTTTATCGGTGAGACCGGTGAAGGTCTCGGGTTGTATTTTGGAACCTCACTCCAGTGACTCCAGTCTAGCCGATACTTATTCTTTTGCTTTGAGCAGTGGGATAAATATAAGCTCGATATGACCTCATATCGTCATACCGATAGTCATTGTCCTGCCAATAGAAGTCGTGAACCTGTGTACTCCTGATATATGTCCTCATGAACGTGACACAACCAGTTTCTTGCTGATATACTGGAGGAAATGTGCATCAGTATTAGTGAGACCTGCATCATCTTATGCCGATATGTTCCATTTATCAAAATTTTTAGGGTTAGATAAAATTTATGTGATTAGATGATAAAAATTTAACCAGATCTTGGTGAGTATGCTATATGAAGATAACTTTAGGATTCCTTGGGACACTAATGAGCATGAATTTCCAATGAGATTTTTTTCAAAATTTAATAGTTCCAACAAGTTGCACCTTCCCTTTTTCTCCACTTAGTCAATCTTTTGTCTACCTCAAATAATGCTTCGTGCATTTTTTTGCTCTTAGATCTGAATGAATTCAAATACATTTGCAAATGGCCAAGTTTTCCCAATGATTTCCATATGACTATTGCGGGATTGGCTATTTCTTTGTTAAATACCTCTTTAAATTTTAGAGATACTTCCTTGATGTCTAATATTTTCTCCTCAAATTCATCTGTGATGTCCACTTCTAAGATGTTGCAATTCTTTTTTATTCCTACTAGCATTTAAAAATATTGTTCCAATATTTTATTGGTCTCCTCGATAAAATTATCACACATTGATAATTTCCAATCAAGAGAATCAAACCAAGAGGGATCAATTTCCTTAGGATGCTTACCATTTTTTCTTTGATTAACAACACAAGCTCCATAGTGATAAGTTCTAAGACTTTTTTAGAGAGTACATACATGCTACCTTTCTCTTTTCTAGCCTATTAAAGCTCAGCTACTAGCTCTTTCCTTTTATTGGATATTCGAATGTAAGAATGTACAGATTTGTTAAGGAAGAAAAGAGCTTACTGATAAAGTTTCTCTATCCATTCATTCACAACCTTTGTAAAACTTAAATTCTTCTTAATTTGTTGCATTGTATTAGAATCAATGCCTTCAATGTGAGAGCTTGAGGCTTCTTCAGGTGCAAGAGTTAACACAATGGATGGAATAAAATTTCTCAATGAAAGAACCCAAGACTACAAATTTAAGTTCTATTTCCTCTACTCTTTCACTCTTTTAATCAATGCGCCAACATAATAATTCATATGATAAACATCACCTTCAAGAATAGAGGGTTCCATATCTACATGGGTTATCTTATAATTAGCCTCATTTATTTCATTTTCATTCAAATCTTTAACTGGGTTAGCAATCTCCAATATTTGGTGGCCCGAGGTAGTACCATTCACCATTCTTGACATTCTCTTAGCCTTCTTAGGCTTCAAGGTGCTTTGTAGCAATTTAGCAACTATGTCACCTTCCACTATCATTGTTGGGATGCTCTTTCTCTTATTTTCCACTGCTTTCTTTAACCATCTGGGGGAAGATGTCACTAGGCCGGTGTCTCTATTTTCAACAATAGCTTCATTTTTCTTACTAGAAGAAACATCAATAGGTACATCATCAAGTGGGGAAGAGGGAACTTCAAATAATGGAGGAAACGAGCTAGATCCTCAAGAATATGTTGAAAAATGGCTTTAGAGTCTACAAGTGTTGACTTCGCCTGGCTAGTTTTCTTCTTTGGAGTATACGAAGGAAAGCTGTCTTGTTCATAGATTGATTTCAATTTACCCACCTCCTCTGGCTTTTCACCATCTCCTCTTGATTGTCAACTTGCACTAGAAAATTTTGTTTCTTGTCTTTCTGATGAAGTACGAACACTAGAACTTTGTGTAGACCCTTGTTCATTGGTTTTTGATGCTCTCTACTCATGAGGAGAGCTTGCATTTCCATGCCATTTTCTAGCCAACCAATTTTTAGTCCTTTTTAAAACTGCAACAGAGTGAACCTTCAAATTTGAAACCTCCTCCTTCGACCAATTGATCTGGGGAAGGAGTTTTGAAATCAAAGCCTGATATTTGGGGTCAATGACTTCTAAATTTCTTCAAAACCTTTTGGGATGCTGAAAGGGAGACCAAAAGCTTGGATTTTCCCTAGATTAAGTCTCATATAATCTCTTCTTTGTACTTCCCTTTCATCTATGCAATATTCCCATAAATATTCTATTGGGAATGGTTCTTGTAAGAATTGGACCCATACAAGTTTTGCTTCACATAAATTTTACTATCAAAATTAGCTCTCATTGACAAAGATTGGAAATTAAATTGACTGAGAACCTTTTCTGCCCCTTTAAAAACATCATTATTTTTATAAGTATATGAGGATAGTGTTAATGGGAATGCATATCCTTTCTTCCTCATGTTTAGGTACTTCACATTCACAGAAACCATTTGTCTACAGATCTCAAGGAAAAAAAAAAATCACTGGCATAACGGGGCAATTTAGTTGGGGCCTTTTCATAACCTCCTATCCATAGATAAGTGAACCTATCAAATTGAATGTAAAAACTCCAAACTTCATGATCAAAGAGGTAGCTTCAGGAGAAATTTAGAGCAATCTTGTCACAACTGCCATTAAGAAAGGATCATTAATACGACAATAATATTTCATCCCAGTCTGCATAGTGAGATGAGGGAAATATCCATACACAGGTGTGTCTCGTGTTAAAGACCCTTGAGGTTTCAACCTGACCCAAACAACTTCTTGACTGGCTAAGATATACACTAGATATGAGCACATATGGAAGGTAGCAATTTGTTGAAAATTAACTAGTTGCTCATTCAAATGATAGCTTATAATCTCATACTAGTTAATGAATTGATTTTCACTACAAATTAGCTGAATAAACCGACACATCCAATTTTCAAATGAGTCGATATTTGCACTCCCAACCACATGGTGCAATAAAGTGATAATATCAGAAATTTCATCTTTGAAATGAGTTCTTTCCAAATTTGTAGGCAGTTGAGACATCTCTTTTCTTAGATTTTAACCAACTCCTTGCAATAGAATTCTTGCACCAGTCTTCATTTGCTCTGAAAAATTCCACACCCATTGCTACAAAAAATTCTTTAAAATTGTTTCTCTCTAGAATCCTCAAGGTGTGAGAAATAGTTTTAGGTGTAATTCTCGCCACTACTGACCCGTCTGTAGCTTTGATTTCACGGGCTTCCCAAATATATCTTGTTGCACACACAACCATCAAGTCTGTATTTTGCAAATAATTTGGGAGGCCTTCTACTCTTGCCAAACCACTCTATAAAATATTCTCTTCGAACGGTGCCCTATCACTTCATTCCAAGCGCGTCTAGAATTCCCCCAAGTTGATGTGCCCTAGTTTAGTATCCTTTACACCATACCAACTGCTCTTAGTGCTAGAAAAATGAGGAGCTCCTTGGTATTGAAATTTTATCCTAGATTGCATGAGCATGAACACACAGAGAAAGATCACCTTTTCCTTGAAGGATAATTGCAAAGAATAGAAATGAATGCAGTCAAATAACTTAGAGAAAATACCGCCACCCAAGCCATGTCATCATTTTGACAAGATGTTCTTTAAGAGTTGCATTGATGTGGCATTCAATTTATTCTTCAGAAAAAAGAACCTCAAGATTTTTCTTTCCTTTCAAAAATCTTGAAAACAAAACTTTAAGATGTTTCGTACTGATCCGTAAATGAGAAGGTGGCACCTTGAAAACTAGGAAATCTAGTACAATATCGCAAGATCGCGGAGGACTAGAACATTAGAACCACAAGTTAGGGGTTATGAAGTTTCAGAAACCTCTGACTTACCAAACACAAAGATAACTGGATGGGGCTGAAAAATCAATAGAAGGAATGCTAAGCTGGCAGATCGGGGGGTTAGGAAACTTAAGAACTCCGTGACTTGGTTAAGCAACTTAAAGGACCGATGACTAGGTTGTAAGACTTTTAAAACCCACGGCTTCTAAATTTTTTTTTAAGGAAGCAAGGGCAGCATAGATTCTAAAAAAAATGAAATGAAGACTTGATAGACCCAAGAAGGGAAGCTTAAAATTTGTATAACTCAAATTTGAATTTGGGGTAACACGTAGCTATAATATCTTCTCTACATTTTGCAAATGTTCTTCCGATGATTTACTATAGATAAGGATGTCATCGAATTCATGAGGCTTTCAAAAGTTGATGGGAGACCAAATTACATTAGTAAGAGTTTATAATGTACTTCATACATGTTTTAAATAATTTTTTATGTATATCCTCTTCCTTTATGAGATTTGATGATAATCTGGATGCAAATTTAACTTAGTAAAGAAAATTGCATCATGTAGTTCATCTAATAATTCATCAATAACATGAATAGGAAACATATCCTTAAGAGGGATCTTATTGAGTTCCCTATAATATGGACACATTCTCCATGACTCATCCTTCTTCTTAATTATAACCACTAAAGGCAAATAGGTACTTTTACTAGGACAAATAATTCCTAAATCCAACATTTTCTTGACTAATTTTTTAATTCTACCTTTTTTCATAAGGATAACAATAAGGTTTAATATTAGGAGGAATGCTTCACGATAATAACTCAATGTCATGGTAATTCTCTCTAATTGGAGGTAGAACCATGGGTTCTTGAAAAAAATGTTGGTGGTTTTGAATTATCTCTTGAAGTTCTAGTGGATGTTGAGTTTTTATATCTTGTGCTTCTATAAAATAGTTGTTCCATTAGACCATGAGAAAATTATTAGGTATTTTTTCTATCTATGGAAACTAATAATTCAACTTGTTGGTGATTTTACTTCTATAAGTTTATACTTTATTCTATTAGATCTAAAATTCATAAATAATTCTTGAAAACTGAAGACGATTCCCAACTGTTTATGCCATTTTTACTCTTAAAATTACAATTTCTTTTTCCATTCAATGTATGTAAGGATATAGTAGCACTTTATTCTTCCTCTAAATTTTCATTCTTTATTTCCATATTTTCTTTTTTCTATAGCTACTTCATCCTCTTCTTCTACCTCTATCAATAATCATTAGTCTTCTCATTATTACCACATTATGACCCCTAGAACATTTACTATCATAATTCCAACATGGACCTTTTTCCCTTTTCTCTAATACATGTTGAAGATGGAGCTTAGTTATTTGTCTTAGGTTAAATAAGTTAGCCTCATTATTTTTACTAGGATTAGTGAAATTTCTATCTTTCCATCCTATGGTTGGGCCTTGTGTTAATCTTTTGGTGGTGAGGTTCCATTGCTTGATATCCGATGCCTATTGTATAACTTTTCTAATTGTACAAGGTTTCACAAATGAAAATCATGTTTGGTTTGGTCATTAAGTCCATTGATGTAGAGTTTTAGCCTTTGATAAGGTCTCACATCTTGAGTTCAAGTTGTCAATATCTTATGCTCACCTTATATTAAACTATAGGATCCTATTTGTTTTAATTTTTTTAGTTTGTAAAGTACCTCCTCTTCCATCGTTGCTCATACTGGGCTGCTAAATCATTGGTAAATTCTCTCCAACTAAGTAATTTTCCTTATTTTTCACTCATCATCCTTTGGTATCATTGATAAGGTTCAAATTATAAATGTATTTAAGCTATGTCAACCATTTCACTATCATATATATTATGAATTTTAAAATACCATTTCATGAGACTTATCCATGAAGTTGCATTTGTACCATCAAAATTACATATATCTTTTTTGGATAGGTTTAATTTTGGACCTTAAAAATATTGTCTTATCCCTTGATTTTGTCTATTAGGGTTGTACCCATCTTGGTGGTTTTGTGGGTCCTCCAATTTTGATAATATTATTTTTTTAAACCTATCTAAACCCTCATTTAAAGATTTTACAAATGGGTCAAGTAATTTATCCTTAATAAATGTACCACCTTTTCACATTGTGGTGGGATTACTCCCTCAATTCTAGGTGGTGGAAAATAAAAAAGGTTGTTGAATTCAATATTCATAGAAAAGTCTTCTAGTCCTAAAGATGACATGAATTTAAGTGTGTTTTTATTTTGAACTTTAGATGATTTTTTATTAATTAAGGGAGGATAATATCTGTTGAAAATAGGATGCCATTTAATTGCAATCCTAAAACATTAGTTATTTCATGTATATCCTAAATTCCTGAAATGTGTTTATCAAACACTAGGATTAAGAAGGAATTAATAATTGTTGAAATAATCATGATAACTGGCATTTGTAATTAATTATAAATGTTAAAAGCATGTGTGGACACATTGGGATTAGCTCCTACAAAATAGGAGCACATGGGCTCACAAATGGGAGGTGACACTCACCTTAAGTTCAGTTAACTAAGTGGTAAATTGAGTTTACTTCAAGAATGCATCCTAGGTTCCTATAAAATAGGGATTTTGTTTTATGCATGTTGAGTTCCTATAAAATAGGGATTTTGTTTTATGCATGTTGAGCACCTATAAAATAGGGTTTGAAGTTCAGTTTAGTTTAGTTCAGTTGAAGTTCAGTTTAGTTTAGTTATCTTCAGTTAGTTTTAGTTGCATGTTAGTTGACTTCAGTTAACTTGGAATGCATGCCTAATAACTTGAGTTGCATGACAGATAACAAGAACTACCTTCAGTTAATAGGAGATGACCATTCTTGCATGAATGGTGTTGAGAAATGTTTCAATTAATAAGAAATATCTTGGACCCACTTTGGGCGCCCAAGTTGGCTTCTTGGAATTAACTCCTTTGCATGCAGAGATATTATTGATTGCCTAGTTAAGTGGGGCCCTCTTGTGGGCGCCAACTTTGAGGATAAAGCCTTGAGATACTTACAAGATGAAGACTCAGTTGTGACTTCAGTTTGGTACGCCCAAATGGAAGAGGCAGATGGTTTGACATTGGTTTTCACGGTGCATCTCCAATTGCATGAAATTGGCGCACCTTTAAGGGTTAGGGATTAAGCATTGTTTGTATAACTCATTTGGAGTTTACAATGCTGGAGAAAGTCTATATATCTCAAACAAGTTGTAAAGAGAGTGGGTAAGTTTTATTTGTAGGTTGTGAAGAAGTTTGGTGAAGGCAAAAGAGGCATTCTCAAGCAAGAATTGAAGCTATTGTAATCTACTTCAAGATTGGAATAATAGATCATTTCTTGGTGGAGTTTTTTACCCGAAAGGGTTTTCTCCATGGTATATGCTTGTGTAATCTTTCTAATATCCTGTCTACTTCTTCTATCAACTTCTGTCTACATTCTACAACACTAAAATGGATTAATCAAGATAATCACCCACAAAGAATTTGTAACAAAAGGAAAAGCTTATTTAGATCAGCAATCTTAAAGTTTTACAAGGTATTAAGCTACTAAAACACCTCAATTTTCAACATTTGGTATCAGAGCTGAGGTTGGGTAGAGTATTGAAGGATTTTTTGGCTTAGTGGGAGCTTTTATTATTTTTGTTATTTGCTGATTTTGGAATTAAGTTTTGTTACAATGAATTCTCGGTTAGATATTGAAAGGTTCAATGGTTCTAACTATGAAATGTGGAAATTAAAAATGGAAGATCTTCTTGAAGAAAGAGATCAGTGGTTAGCGGTTAATAATGAGACAAAGACACCTACAACTATTTCAGATGTGGATTGGTCTAAGTTAGATAAGAAGGCAAGAGGAACAATTAGGTTATGTCTTGTTGATGTGGTTCTCTTGAATGTTTCAGATGAAAATACTGCATATAAATTGTGGAAGAGAATAGGGGATATTTATCAAACTAAGAGTCTCATTAATAAGTTGTATCTGAAAAGGCAGTTGTATTCATTAAAAATGAAATATGGTGAATCTGTTGCACAACATTTAAATGCTTTCAATTTAATTCTCAGTCAGTTAGCATCTGTAGATGTAAAGCTAGAAGATGAGGATAAGTGCATTTTGTTACTTTGTTCTTTACCAGATTCTTGGGAAAATCTAATTGTTGCAATTAGTGGTAATGGTGTAGATCCAAAGATGGACAACATTATTCCTACTCTCCTATCAGAGGAGATGAGGAGGAAGTCTAAGGAGAAAATCCAAGATGTCTTGTTTGTAAAAGGTAGGCCTAAGAAAAAGGAACCTAAAGGAAACAAGGAGGGGAAGGGTAAGTCAGAAGGACGAAGTAAGGTAAAGTGTTGGAATTGTGGGAAAATAGGACATGTGAAGAAGGATTGTAAGAACAAGAAATAAAGTTCTAATTCTTCTACAGAGGAGTCCTCAGATGACAGTAATGATGCATTGGTTATTTCAGCTAATAGTGTTTGTGATAACTCTTTGCTTCATGTTTCAGAGTAATCTTCATGGAGAGGATGGTAGTCACGATGCCATGTGTAACTTGGTACTACGGTTCAATGGGAGTTATTGGCAGTGACTTGGATGCACATTGGTAAGGTTATCTTCATGTGATTGGGGATATGGTTTGTTCTTGGTTTAGAGTGGTTGATATTATGTCATGGCTTACTCTTGATTCTAGATTAGAGTTTGGCATATTACATGGTTCTCTTGAGACTAGGATGTGTAAGTATGTTATGATGCATGTGATCTCGTAAGAGGAGATGGTTAGATCATGGATGTCATGTTTATGTTCAAGGGTGGAGATTTGACATTGATCTTGTGTAGTTATCTTAAGTATTGGGTACATTAATCATTTTGCTTGATTACTTCATGAATGTGTTGTGTTGCATTTGGAGTTTGGCATGGTTTGGTTGGTTACAAGTCCTCATGGATACTTGGAGAAATAGGTGAGGATGGAATTCTTTTTTGGTAAGAGATATTTGTTGGAATGGTTACTTGGAAGGAATTTTTTTTTTTCAACATAAAAGACCGAGGAGCCTACACCTTGGTTGAACGTGAGTTCAACACACTCGGTGGTTTAGCATACCTCCATAGAGGCAGTTTGGATACAGAGACTTGGGAAAGGTATTGGTTTGGTTGATAATGGGAAGGTATTAATTGAGAAAGTTAACACTTTAATTAATGTTACTGATTATCTTATGAAACCATATAGATAAGTTCTCTTGGTTTTAATCATTTGCTTGGAAGCTTCATGATTATGCAGGTTGCATTTGAAGTTAGCATGGATTGATTAGTTGGTGCAAGAAGGCTATTGCATTTGAGTCTTGTACTTGTTATATTATTCCTTGTTTAGAATAATTGCAATGTATAATGTCAAGTGGGAGAATGTTGGAAATAGGATGCCATTTAATTGCAATCCTAAAACATTAGTTATTTCATGTATATCCTAAATTCTTGAAATGTGTTTATCAAACACTAGGATTAAGAAGGAATTAATAATTGTTGAAATAATCATGATAATTGGCATTTGTAATTAATTCTAAATGTTAAAAGCATGTGTGGGCGCCTTGGGATTAGCTCCTACAAAATAGGAGCACATGGGCTCACACATGGGATGTGACACTCACCTTAAGTTTAGTTAAGTGGTAAATTGAGTTTACTTCAAGAATGCATCCTAGGTTGCTATAAAATAGGGTTTGAAGTTCAGTTGAAATTCAGTTCAATTTAGTTTTGTTGAAGTTTAGTTCAGTTATCTTCAGTTAGTTTTAGTTGCATGTTAGTTGACTTTAGTTAACTTGGAATGCATGCCTAATAACTTGATTTGCATGACAGATAACAAGAACTACCTTCAATTAACAGGAGATGACCATTCTTGCATGAATGGTGTTGAGAAATGTTTCAATTAACAAGAAATATCTTGGACCCACTTTGGGTGCCCAAGTTGGCTTCTTGGAATTAACTCCTTTGCATGCAGAGATATTATTGATTGCCTAGTTAAGTGGGGCCCTCTTGTGGGCACCAACTTTGAGGATAAAGCCTTGAGATACTTACAAGATGAAGACTCAGTTGTGACTTCAGTTTGGTACGCCCAAATGGAAGAGGCAGATGGTTTGACATTGGTTTTCATGGTGCATCTCCAATTGCATGAAATTGGCGTACCTTTAAGGGTTAGGGCTTAAGCATTGTTTGTATAACTCATTTGGAGTTTACAATGTTGGAGAAAGTCTATATATCTCAAACAAGTTGTAAAGAGAGTTGGTAAGTTTTATTTGCAAGTCGTGAAGAAGTTTGGTGAAGGAAAAAGAGGCATTCTCAAGCAAGAATTGAAGCTATTGTAATCTGCTTCAAGATTGGAATAATAGATCATTTCTTGGTGGAGTTTTTTACCCGAAAGGGTTTTCTCCACAGTATATGCTTGTGTAATCTTTCTAATATCCTGTCTACTTCTTCTATCAACTTCTGTCTATATTCTACAACACTAAAATGGATTAATCAAGATAATCACCCACAAAGAATTTGTAACAAAAGGAAAAGCTTATTTAGATCAGCAATCTTAAAGTTTTACGGAGTATTAAGCTAAGAAAACACCTCAATTTTCAACAATATCTAGTGCAATTTGTAAGCATAAAATTTTAGAACATGGGCTATGATAGATTTTGATTTTTATGTTTTGACTAAACTTTGACCACTAAATTAAAACGATTATTATGTCTAACCATAAATTACAAAGAACTAATCCCACCTTTAAAAAATTTTCTAAAATTTGTGGCTTATAGAGAAATTAATGGAAAAACATAAAATTTCAATAACGTGCACAAAAATTACTATAAAAGTCAATTTTTACCTAAGCCTTTATCTATTGTATGCCTATAAACTCATAAAAAAATATGTTGAAATTTACAATGGTTTATAAATTATGGGGAAAATAAAAATATTGGTCCAAATCATAGCTCTAATACCATTTTTTATGATATTATGATATTTCTTGGAAATGAATGAAAAAAATATAACATAGTAGACCACTTTAAGGGGATGACCTCCAATACAATAATATATGAATTCAATATTTTATGATATGATGGTTTGAGAGGAACATATTTGTTGGTGTGTTTTATAAGCATGTACAATCTCAAATAAAATCCACAACAAATTCTAACTCTCTTGAAAGAAAATCAAATTTTGGAACAAACTTTGATTATCCTAAGGCTTTGAATTTCAGGTCTTGACTTATAGGGTAACTCAATAATTCAATGCGGATATTGTTAAACAAAAAGACTTATGTGATAAGAAAATGAAAAATAACATTAGATTTTGAATATAAAAACTTAATTCACATATTATACCTTACATAAGTGCTCAATGATCTACAATGTGATTAAATTTGTGCATTTTGGAGCACTTGATGTCATTTGATCTATAATATTTTGATGCTCTGCTTCTTTAAATTTGTTTTTGATGAAAGAAAATAAAAAAAAGAGCTTGAGAAAGAAAGATTAGAAATCTTAAATTGCATATCAATATTGCATGAACATACTCCAAAATTATTAAAAAGATACCATTACTAGTTTATGCTTCACCTAGCCCTATCAAAATTACACATAAATGGTGTAGACTCCAAAGGAAACTTATCAATTTAAGAAAGAAGCCAAAAATACCCAAACAATGTTGGAGTAATTTGACACTCCAAAATATTGACAAGAAGTTTATAGTTCATTTGAAATTTATAAAGTTCATGACTCAATTGACATCAAAAGTACAATCCTACAAGTATAGACAAACGAAATTCATTGATCTGGTTGAAAGGAAACCATAAAGGAAACAAGGCAGTTGGTGAATCTAGTATTTTTTATTGTTAATTTTGTTAATTTCTTGTTTCCTTGAAAATTTTTCTTAGACATTCCTAAATTCATGACTAACTGTTTAAAGCATAAAACACTACACTTGATAAATGTTTACATGTTTAGATGGTTACTTTTGAAAAAAGATAGAATATCATGATAATTATAATAATTGAAACATTAAGTGTCTTGGACTATATTAGACCCACAACTATGATACTGATAACACGTAGTCAAAGGATTGAGGGCAAACAACCAATGAAGTAGGATGCTTCACGACTGACGAATCCAAAATGTATGTAGATATAACTTTAACTAATAATAATAATAATTTTTGTCATATCTAGAATGGGAAGGAACTATGATATTTATCTATACATGCTAACCATTTTGATTCTCCAGTCACAATTGGAGAATTTCTTTAGGAATCTATTTCTTGAAGTTTCCTATTTATGTTTTCAAAATAAAATAATCCTCTTCCTATTTTTTGGGAATGAGTTGACATATGTAATTTAGGTTGTTAGGAGTCTAACCTGTTAAGCACAATAAAAAATAGCTAGTTGAAACTAAGTATATATATACTAAAGGATCTATAAAATAAAATAATGGTGATTTCTTCAACATTTGTATAATTTTTGAGCAATAATCAAAAGCAGTTCATTATTAATTTCTGTTGATTTGGTTGTGAATGAGTGAAATATAGAAAGATTGATTGATAATTCTATGAAGTAGAAGAGTGCAACACCCAAGAAAAGGCCCACTTGAGGTAATGTTGCGACTCTATTGTTGGTATTGGTACTTAGCTATTTCAATATAATTAAGTTTAGATCAGTAGTTATTTGTAACTGTTACACTTAGAAACTATTAATTAGTGTTATCAATAGAACTCACAACACTATTATTATCATATGACAATAGCTATAGAATAATTGTTATAGATTTATGAAGCTTTTAATATGAATTCCTTTCTGAATAAGAAAGTTCAATTTATATACTCAATTATTTAGGAAAACACCTATAAATGTTTAAGTCATACACACAATACTAATATCATCCAAGAAGATATGTCCAAGTGGTTTGATATTATAAATGTAACCCTCATAATTGGTGAATTTATTGATAAAGGATATATTAATCCATTGGTTTGAGTGCATGAGTTAGCTGCACTAGATTTATTAGCCAATGCTGAGAGCATACACCAATGATAATTATTCCTATCCATCCCACTATTATCAACAATTTCTAGTCCCTAAAATGGAAAAATGATGGCCCCTTTATAGAAAGAAAGACACCAAATTTGGTTACAAAGCAATGCTCTAGATTTCATCAAGCGGAATGAATGGTTCAAATTTGATAGACAAGATAATATGCTAAAAACATCAATAGCTTAAAAAATGAAAAGGTATAATATTCTTATAGAATCAACATCTTTGAGATTTGGCAACTAGAAATATATGGATACCTAAAAATTTATGCCAAGGTTGTAGGAGGGAGGTGGAGATCTTGCTTCTACATGGACAATTGGCAGAAATATTCCTGCAACAATAGTGAGTGCCTCAATTTAAAATTTAGTCTCCCAATCCATCCCAAATCAAACAACATTATAATTTTTCTTTGGACCTGCATCTCATCTATGTGGAGGGATGTATTATAGATTCCAAGTGAATTATGAACTCAAGTTCTCTCCTTCTAAAATATCCATAATGATGAACTCAATTTCTCTCCTTGTAAAATCTCCATAATGATAAAATTGTTTATCTAAATTTTATCCTATCTTGATTGCATGAATTTCAATTGAATTTGGAGAATCAATATTGCTATAGCTCTGTTCTTTCATCAAACCTGGTTCTTTGGCCCTTTTCTTGACTGTTGGCACTTGGTTTCGATGTTAGAACCAATTTTGTCAACTGCCTATATCAAAACCATTGCAAAAATCTAATACAAAAAATCCTCCTTTTAGATTTTTATTGGATGATAGACATGTTATTGAAATCTTGTTGGCTTCTCCTATTGGTTTTAGAACCACCCAAAAATTTCAACACACAAGCCACCAAGCCACTTAATCTTCATTTTACTAGGTTATGAAAGGTACGTTAGGCTTTGACAAGGTTGTGAAAACCTTGTTAGCTCCCAACATGATTTTTAAAACCATGATGATACTCTGATGATACAAACTTAAGCTTTTTCTTTCACCATCTTTTGATTTCTCTCTTTATTTGTAAAACAAAGAAAAAATGAAATCACTAGGAACCACTTTTTTTTTATAACCATACATTTACTTAGCCATTAAATGAACATACCTTTAATATCAAAATTGTCAAAAAGGTTATTAGACATTGATAAGATTTCAATAACCTTGTCGATAACTAATACACACATTGAAAAGATGAACTCCATAATTTCAAAACTTAAGAAAACAAAGTTGGGCACCTAAGAGGTTTTGAGAACCATGCCAAACATCAATAGGGTTATGAGAGCCATGTTGGACCTTGACAAGGTTGTGAAAACCTTGTCAAGAGCTGACACAAGTTTTATAACTGGTTCTTTTTGTCAACAAACTTAAAGTTTGCAAGACTTTCAATATTAAAAGAAATGGTTAATAAAACATCATCAAATCTCGACAAGGTTGTGAAAACCTTGTCGAGGTTCTATTTTTTTTTTTTCAAAACTACCTAAAATCACCAAAAATGACTTAAAACATAACTTTCCCTTAAGAATAAAAATGAGTTAGAAAAGAGACATTACACTCTGACAAGGTTTTAAAAACCACATTTGAAACTAATGTAAGTTTTGAAACTTCTCAAAAATACAAAAAATTTAAAGGTTAAAAAATTGTCTTGACACCCGAAAAGGTTGTGAAAACCATGTCGTGAGTCGACATATGTTTTAGAACTCCTTAAAAATACTAAAAACTTAGCCAATTTTTGAAAAGAGAAAAGGTTAGAAAGATCACTTCAGGTGCCAAAAATGTTTTGAAAACCATATCAAGTGTCAATGAGATTTTGAGAACCACGTTAGGTACCAACACAGGTTTTAAAATTATTGAAAAATCTAATTAAAAATAATTAGTCAGATTATCATTCTTCTAACTTGAATAATTGACTAAAAGGAAGAAAAGGAGGCACATAAACACAGAACCCCATAAAAAATGTATCTTTGATCGATTATCAGTAATGGGTTTTGGGAAGGTGAATCTATTGATTTAAATTTTTTTTGAAACTTCGCCTTATTCAACACCATGTGATTAATAAAGATGAGGAGGAAAATGCCAATCCTAAGGGAGACACTTAAAACCAAGCACTCACCTAAAGAAACAAAGGGGTCCTCATTTTTCCAAAAGTAAAATGGGGTTGTTGTGAAAAGCACAACAAAATCCTCCTTATTTTTAGAATTAACTATATAGGGATACAACCCCTCATCTTAATTTAGAGGGATTAGTGTGTTATGTAGTGACCCTCCTGATGAAATTTTGACTATTTCAATTGTTTTGAGTTTTTGTTAGCAGTTAGATGTTTGAGATTATGTTACCTTGATGCTTTATGTCATGGTTTACATGACTAGTTGTGAAACTCAGTTGATGATACACTTTACCTTATGATGTGTTGTTTATTTTCATGAAATGACATTATTACATGATGACCTATGATGCTCGGTTATGTTTATGATGATGCTATGATGTGGTTGATGTTAGATTCTATATTTTATGTCAAGGCAGTGAAGGAGATGGTTTAGCAGTACTCATTCGTGAGTGCCTTGCTACACCGCAATTCTTCTTCATGGTGTGTTTTCATATTTATACATATTGTTCATTTGACCATGCAATGTAATGCAACTTTCAAGTAAAAACATCAACTCCACCTGCTTGTTAGGTCTGAGCGTGCCATAACCCAATGAAATTGTTGAAGGGAGATAGACTTGTCCTCTGTCATGAACCATCGTTCTGAAAAGAATGAGTGTCTTTTGTTACCCATCTATCTTGTTATTGTTCATTTGTTGTATTGTTCGTTGTTGTCACATCATGTTATATTTGTCATGTTTTATAATGCTATGTTTAGATTAATTTAATGATTTAGATTTAATGGTAATGTTATGATTAATGATTAATTGAAATGTTTAAATTTTAAAAGTTATTTTTAGATTATTGATGAATTAAAAGTGAAATATTAAAATATACTATTTGCAAAAGGTTAATTATTTGTAATTGATTTATTTGTGCAAGTTTGATATTTTTAAAAATAAGATAGTTAGTTGTGTTTCTTAATTTCAAAATATATTTTCTTGATAATGATGTTCGAAAAGTTAACTGATGGTTGTTATGCATGCAAAACGAAGAGTTAAATGATTGTTACATTATAAATTGGGAAAAGAGTTATAAGATTAAAAAAAAATCAATTTGAGGTGACGACAATTGGTTTTGGAGAAAAAATTATGCTTTCATGACAAGGAGAGGTTTTTCTTTTGATAGTTTTCTGAGTTCTTGGAAGAAAAGTGAGAAGATTGTAAATTTGGAGGCTTTGCTTGAACATAGAACGATCGTGGTTTGAAACTATTGTTTTGATGTCATCGTTCTTCGAATTCCAAAGGGATACCAGGTTCTTTTCTTTTAAAATTTTCTCTTTGTTCATAAATCCAGACTTGCAAAGAATAATTGTTTATATTTTATGATATGTCACTTCCTGCTTATACCGAATGTTTTCCGCCGTACTCTTTGTGTTTTGGTTCTTTCTCTGATGGGTATCATCGATTTGTATCTACCATTGGAGTTATTGCTTGAATCTGTTGTGTCCATGTCTGATTTTTCAGTGTATGCCTGAAAACTATCATCCCCTTTGTCTGTAGTCTTCGTTTGCAGATCCGTAATTTGATGGCAGTTGTGGGTTTGGAACTTGCACATCCTTAACTCCGATGCCTTCTATATTGTAGGTGTGTTGGTTTATTAATTAGTTTAACTTGCATGCAAACCAAATATAGTCATGCACCCGTTGTCAAACTAGATTTATATCGCAGAATCCACCATGTTCTTCTTTTGTCATAACCTCTACCTGCGAAACCTTGTTTCGGTTAAGAGTATTGGTTCTGCATCGAATCAGCGAACCTTGGGGTCAATGTCGATGCCATGTGTGTTTTATCCTTTCAATGCCTTTCTAAATAATGCACAAATCTTATCTTGGCACTGTTTCATTTTTACTATTTTTCTTGTAGTTACTCTCGCTCTTTGAAGAATTAGACGTTTCTTTGATGAAGATGAGTGGTTAATCTCTCTTTGTTGAATCGATATCAGTATGTACTTTTATGCTAGCTTGCTTTGATGATTCCTTGCCACCCGCTCGCCTAGTGATGCTAATCGATTTGTGATAGGTGGTATCTCGCTAGACTTTGAGATTGTGTTGGTTTAGGGTATCGATTCTTTTATATATATCGTTCTCCTGAACGTCCGCATCATATTTCTTTCTCATGGCCGGGCTTAAAGGTCACACACTAGGCCCTGACTTGCTTAGGTAGTCGGCACCGTAGGCCCCATAAACCTGACATTTCCTTCCATATTATTTTTACGTTTCCGTTTTCGAGGGACTCCCTTCCTGTTACCCTTCTTGTTCCTCCGTTTTCCCGTTAACCGTTTTCATTTCCATAGCAGTTTTTTCCACTGTTTCAAAGGATTCACGTGTTTGCTCCTCCCTGCAGAAAGGTATTGTAGTCGCCAACATGAGAGTAAAACTAGAAATGTCTGGCGAAAATCGAACTGAATCTTCTACAATACATTGCAAATGAAAGTCAGAAAGGCGAACTGTGCGAAATAGTGTTACTTACTTTACTCCCACATTCAATAGGGGATAAAATATGGTGAATAAACTATCATAAATACACCGTCCGAAATAATACAAAAGCATTGATTTACAAGGTTTTCTCTTAATCCAATACTTTAAACTTCAGATTAATCCGTAAAGCTTAGTATTGTTTTTTCTTTAAAAGTCTATAAAAAATGTGTTCAAATTATATAATTTTTTTTATTATATGTTTAATAATATTTATGAAACTTTAAAATTATGGTGTTCAAATAATATAAAATTTTGAATAATGAATTAAAAAAGTGGTTTCATAATAAATATATATAATAAAGAATATTGAAACAAATTTTATATAATATTATGATCTTTATTTATATAATAATATAGATTGTTTTACAATAGAATTAATTTTACTTTATAAAATAACATAGTTAGGGCTCCAATCCCGACATGACATTGTGTCTTACTACTATTGTTGATATCCATTATTTATTTAGATTATGAGAGGTACAAGTAAGATTAGTTTAATGGGGAATCATTAATGTTTAATATTTTTAATTTAATAGAATTCAAACATTTCTTTTATGAATGAAGAAAAGAGAAAGAAAATAATATTAATTTTGAATAATTATAAATTTGCTTACAATTCATGTTCATTAATATGGACTATAGAAATATTATGTTCAATGAATGTTCTTATGAACTATAATATCTATAGAAATATTATGTTCAATGAATATTTTTATGAATTACAATATTTTGAAAGTTGTTTGTATTTTATGTTAAATATATTAATTTTTTATTCTAGAATTATTTTTGATAAATCATTTTAATAAGTGTTATTGGAATTAGTTTTTTTTGTAATATGTTAGAAATTGTAATGGTGGAGAACCTCAATGTGATACACCACATAGACCGTCAATAGTTAATTAAATCCTTACAAAACTTCCTCTATTGATGCAAAATCAAAATAACCTATTGTAAATAGAAACAATCACAACTATCTACCTATAGAAGCTCTCAAGCGAATTTATAATCTTTTACTCATCCAAATCACCTCAAACGCTAACATAAAATTCTTCAATAATAATTAAAACTACACTTAAAATTGTGAAATCCAATTCCAAATTATAATAAAATTCCCTACCTTTCTCTATCATAGATTGGCCATACAACCACTATCCTTAAAATGATGCAAAATTTTCGTGAAGCCCAAGGATGCTCTTGCATCAAGGGTGGAATGAAAAACATTAGGAGTAATGATATGAATACAACTTTCAACCATTAGAGATAATACATAGAGTGTAGGTTGGTTGGGGGATAGTGGACGAAGGTGGAATAATAACACTAGAAGGCAAGGGGGTAGTTGAGATAATCGAAATTTAAAAAGTAAGAACAACAAAGATTAGAAGTGGTGGGAACTGTGAAAGTGTGTGATAAGTGAAGGGAATAAAAGAAATGTGCCACATGGCTATTGTAAGAGAGAATATGGAAAGAGGCACAATAGATGAAGATGCTTATGAATAAAGGGGAAGAGACATATCATTTAAAGAGCTTAATAAATTTATCCTTTGACTTATACCCTTTAATATTTCCATCTCATAAGGCTTAATCATTAACAAGTTATGAAGGACATTAGTCAAATTTGAAGGATTAACATCATTACACAAATTCGAAAAAATCTAATGTAAACATTTATATAGTAAGAATTACATCTTATTTATCCATATGTTCAACATGAGCATCATGGTCAAGAACTTCCTCCTCATTAAGTTAAGTGGAAGTATTTAAATCTTCAACCATAATTCCTCAACTTGATTCAAGGCCATCATAGAATTTACTTGCGGACTTCTCCCTAGGGGAAAGTGGATGGTAGGATAAGACCTTCTAGCATACAAGAAAAATATAAAACAACTAAAAGACAATGCAAACCTAGATAATTTTAGATCTAATATGATTTTTTTATTTTTATTTTTTAAATTAAAATAAAGGGGAAATAGAGTGGTTTAATAGTTCGAGTTCACTTATTTATGCATGAAAATAAAATGCTTAATCTATAATAAATATCTAGGGTAATAAATTAAATATTTCAATCAATATAATAATTAGTCTAAATGAGGGAGCTGAGTCTAGAAAAGTATTGAAAAATATGTTTAAATTGACAAGTAAAGATGCTCTTAACTTTGTGTGGTGATAAAGAATATTCTAATATAATGCACGCTATATATTCTAAATCTGAAATCTGCTATTAGATCTATATCAATTGAAATATGAAATGTGTTTTCTAAGATTAAAATTATCCTCTCGACCTCAATCCTCAAATTCACAACCCTATCCTATAATTCATATTTGCAACATTGATCCTATAATTCATAACCTAAATTATATATTCCTATTTTTAAAAATTGTGTTTGCTTGTACATATCTAACATTGATGGTGCTTATAAGGTTTTTTTTTTTTTTTTTTCCGTCAAATTTGTGCACTATTAATGGTATTTGTGTTCATGTATTTTATGACATATTGTTTTATACCAACATCAGTTTCATAGCGGGGATAGCTCAGTTGGGAGAGCGTCAGACTGAAGATCTGAAGGTCGCGTGTTCGATCCACGCTCACCGCATCCTTTTAATCTATTTTATTCCTATGGTCGAGTTTCTCTGTCATTTACCAATAACAATTTTCAGTTTAGATTTATCTAAAACTTGAGAACAGTGCTGTCCGTCATTAATCATTTTCTAAGGATCACAACAGCTAATCTTACACCTGCAATTTTATATGAATTCACTTTTTTCAAAACCCTATACTGTCTTTCTTTAAAAGCTTTTCTGTCTTAACAAATTTGAATTATTGAAGTTTGAAGAGCTTAACAATTAACAATTATATGATGTTTTGGGGGATTCAACTGCTCAGTTTTTATTCTTGTAAACAAGTTTAAAAAAATAAAAAATAAAATATAGGTTGATAAAAGATTGAAAAAAAAATATAACACTATTTCATAAAATATTTGAAGTCAATAAACACGTTCTGAAAATGACTGCCTGTTAACAAGCAGACTACTATGCAATACATATTATTGTATACATTTTTATAGACTTATACATGAACTTTGCTTTTTATTTGGATAAAATTGCATGTGAATCAGTTTTGAGTGGTGTCACTGTTTTCTGTCATGGTTTTGTCTTATGTTCTGGAAATTTTTGAATTTTATTTGCTGGAGAAAATATTTCTTTTGAGGATTTGGTATTAAAAAGTATTTTAAAAAGTTTGTTATGGTCAATGAGAGATTGTATTTTTTTTTTTAAATAAATTTTGTTGAGGATTGTATAAATTTGAAAGTTGGAGAAAATAAAATATCTAGAAGTTCTAAATAATGTGGAGTGTAGTATTTGTATGCAAGATGTTGATAGATTCTTTTTTCAATCATAATTATCTTAAAGGTTTGTATTTAAATATGATATTTTAAGGGTCAATTAAAGAATATGTCAATTGATAACAATCAAACTTTCTAAAAAGTTAGTTGAAAAAAACAGAAAAAATAATTTGAATTTGTGAAATAAAATAGATTCATCTCATCAAAATTAACATAAACCAATATTTGCATTTAAGGAATGTGCAAAGATTACGCACACAGAAAACTATATGTATGCTAATATTAGAGAGTGCATGCCTGGATTAAACAATTACAATACGTGTTAAATAATTAAATAAACTTAGACAAATTTAGATTTTGAAATATTTGCATGTAGATTTAAAACATAAAGCAATGCAAATGAAAAAGGAAAGTTTCTTCAAATAGACAAAAAACATTGCAAATGGAAATAGAATGTTCCCATCCAATTGGCAAATCAATATCTATCTGACTTTTACATGTGAGATTTTGAAGGCTTTCATCTGATATTTTAGAAGTTTTTACCATTAAACAACAACGGATTTTGAAACTTGTTTTCCCACAACTCAAATTTGACACTATATGTAACCTCAACTAATTAAAAATTAATAAATTTCATATTTTAATAAATTTATATACATAATTAACATAAAGGGGTAAAAATATTATTAAACCAAGGACACATTACAAAGCAAGGCCATTAAATGGCCCTATCAAGTTCAACCAAGTGATCCAATTGATGAGACAAATCCGGGGGCAGATGGCCCCGATCCACCAAATTCCAATCATGCATATGATCGGAAGCCCATTTAGCCAAACAATCAGCCACACCATTCCATTCACGAGGAATATGGTTGAAAGTAACATGCTCTAGAGATGCACAGAGAGTGAGAATTTGTTCAACAATCAAAGCCAGCTGCCAGCTCACATTATCCATATACTGCCTTTTCAGTAAGTTCACCACAACCTAGGAATCAGACTCACATATGATCCTTCGCCAACCCAACTGACTGGCCCGCTCCACAGCCACTAAAATAGCCTGAGCCTCCATAAGATTATTCGTATGAAGACCCTTATACACAGAGAAAATAAACTGAACATCCCCTGAGCTATCACGACCCACACCTCCAATGCCAACATGACCAGGATTACCACGAGAAGAGCCATCTGAGTTGATTTTTAGGACTCCCAAGGGAGGAGGTGTCCATCTTCCCTCCCTATTCACCTTTGGGGTAGGATGCCTACATCTGTTACGCATGAGTTGTCGTTGCGGAGGAGGAAGATGAAGACGAATACAACAATCAACATCTCGAGGGTCCACCCGCATAGTCATATCACACTTAGCCGCAATAGTTTCTCCTAAGGAATGTAAAATTTTCCTCCAAAGGTGAGGAGCCATCAGCCGCAAATCCTGAAAGATCTGCCTATTCCTCTCCAACCAAAGATTCCAGATAATAAAGGAAGGCCTAATAGCCCAAGCAGCCTGGAGAAAGGAAGTAGAAACAGGGGCCCTGCCCCATCATTCCCCAAATTCCACCAAAGAGGAAACATGCCAGCAGGCCATATTCCACACCCCCCACCAGAAGTGCCAAATCTCCCTAGCATAGGAGCATTGGAAGAAGATATGGGATACACTCTCTTCACAACCTTGACACAAAACACACATAGAGGGGCCTTTGAAACCACGCTTACATAAATTATCCCAAGTGAGACACCGATTTTGGGCCACCAACCACATAAAGAAGTTGCACTTGGGCCATGACAACTTGTGCCAAACATGCTTCCACCAAGGGACCTCAATGTCCCCAAACAACTGCCTACCAATCTGTTTATAACCAGCAACCACAGAGTACTTTCCAGACAAGTTTGAACCATCCCAAGCCAAAACATCAGGTCCTCTCAAAGAATTACAAGCACGGGATGCCAAAAGTTGGGAAAGCTCACGCCTATCCCCCTCAGACCCTCCTGGAGGCCACTCAGAAGGGTGCTTCCAACGAAAACGTAGAACCAAACCATCATGTTGCGCCACCTTATACTGCTCCACAGTATCCCAGCCAGCTGCACTAAAAACCTCATAAAGAGGCCGGAGATGAGGAAAAGAAGAAAGAATAGGAGGGTGACCATCCCAGGAATCTGACCAAAAAAGAGCCTGTGAACCCGAATGACAGATCCAAAAAAGAGCATCCTTAATCAACTGCGCCCCCACTTTCAAAGTATACCAGATCATAGAACCACCCCCCTCCAGAGGATAGCGAGGGACCTCAAAAGAAGCAACACCCCGAAGATATTTAAGGTTGAGAATACGAGCCCATAACTGGTGCTGATGGGTGCACCAGTGCCAGTAAAGCTTAGCAGCAAGAGCTTTCCCATTCAAAATAGCAGAGCGTAAACCAAGACCCCCCTCCTGCTTAGGTCTACACACCGATTCCCACTTAACAAGGCTCCATTTTGAAGACAATAAATTACCGCTCCAAAGAAATTGACGAGAAAGAGCATCAAATTCCTTAAGGAAATACATAGGAGCCGCTTGAACAAAGCACCTGTAGATGGGAAGGGCCTGAATGACAGACTTAAGAAGAGTCAATCTAGCTACAGAAGACAACCAACGATGGGTCCAATGAGTAACCTTTCGCCTAAGCTTATCAAGCAACTGCTACCAAGAAGATCTGGGCAGACGGCCAACAGTAAGAGGAATACCCAAATAAACGAAGGGAAGAGTCCCAATTTGAAACCGCAGAATGGTAGCAATCCTATGCTGGATAGCTTGAGGAGTATTAAAGAAGAAAATAGAAGACTTTTGCTCATTGACTCTCTGGCCCGAAGTCGCCAGGTAGATGTCCAAAGTTTTCCTGAAGAAATCAGCCTCCCTAATACGAGCCAGACCCATAAGAGAGGTATCATCCACGAATTGGAGATGAGAAAGTGTAGGCAAGCCCATCCCCCACTGCCAACCATGAATCAAGCCATGTGAAACCTGAGATTTAAGAAGACGGCCAAGCCCCTCAGCCAGAATAATAAACAAATAAGGAGAGAGCGGATCCCCCTGACGAAGGCCCCTAGTAGCCCCAAAAAGCTCAGAAGGCTCCCCATTCATAATAACCGAAAAGGAGGAAGAAGTCACACAACTCAAAACCCAACTCACCCAATCAGAGGAAAAACCAAAGGCCAGCAAAATCTTCTGAAGAAAACTCCATTTAACTCTGTCATAGGCTTTGGCCATATCCAACTTGATAAACATAGACCTCTCCTGAGAGGTAGCCATGGAATGAATGGCTTCAGACGCAACCACCACCCCATCCAGAATTTTCCGCCCAACCACAAAGCCACCTTGCTCCTCAGAAATAATCATTGGCAAACAAGATTTGAGTCTCTCAGCCATCAACTTCGTAATAATCTTATACGCCACATTACAGAGAGCAATAGGTCTAAAGAGATCAAGTTTGTTAGCACCTTCCTTCTTAGGAATGAGAACCAGAAAAGTAGCATTCAGAGCACGAAGCATCTGCTTACTATGAAGAGACTCACGAACCACCTCTAACAAATCCTGCTTCACAATATCCCAAAACTCCTGAAAAAACTCAACTGGGAACCCGTCAGGGCCAGGAGCTTTCCCTTTGTTCATCCCAAACACCACCTCCTCCACTTCAGACAAAGTCACTGGGAAAATAAGAGAAGCATTCACCTCATTAGAAATTAAAGAAGGAATACAAGCAAGGACTCTATTTTCATCAGCCTCAGCAGGTACAGAATCCTCAATGAAAAGATTAGAGTAGTACTGACGAGCCTCTCTAGACAGAGCATGTTGAGTAGAGATTGAAATACCCTCAGAGTTAACAAGAGAAGAGATAAAGCACTTATTTCGACGAGCTTGCATAGAATGATGGAAAAAGGCCGTATTCCGATCACCCTCTTGAAGCCAATCAATCCTAGCCTTTTGTTTCCAGAAAATCTCTTCACGGAGCTCCCACTCTTCCACCAATTTCAGAGCCTGGGATTCAGCATGCCCAAGAGCCTCCGAGAAGCCCAAATCCTGAATCTGACGGGTAATCACAGCAAGGCGGTCCAGTGCTTCTCTTTTCCTAGCCTGAAAATTACCAAAACTCAACCTATTCCATTGCTTAAGATGAAACTTAACATATTGCAACTTCTTAACTAGAGAATACATAGTTGTACCATAGGCAGGGGTTCCATCCCGCCACCATTGAGCCACAAGATCACCCAAAGACGGATCAAGCAACCACATGAGCTGGAATTTGAAAGGAGGATTCTTAGGATTTGGAAAAGCTGAAGTCGAAAACTTAATTGGCCAATGATCAGAGCCACGCCAGTCAAGAATCTCAGAGCAAATGACCAAGCTACCTCTAACCCAAGAGCAAGAGACAAGGAAACGATCAAGCCGCTGGGCAATCGCTTCAGGCCCACTCCATCTATTATTCCAAGTGAAAATTCCATTAGAGGGTTTTACATCCATCAAAGCTAGAGAGTTCACATTAGTCCAAAACATATCTGAAGCAGGGCCAAGCCTAGGCAGCCCTCCCCTTTTCTCCTCCAAGCTCAACACAGCATTGAAGTCACCAGCTAAAATCCAAGGCAGAAAGGGAGCGCAGGACCTAACATACCTGATATGAGCCCAAAGCTGGGATTTACCACGAATATCAATTGGAGCATAAACATTACTAACCAAAATAGTCTCACCAGATTCCAAAATCGAGGCCACCATAGAAATAGCAGACTGGCTGGAAATCCACCAATGAGGGACAACCTTACGAGGATCCCAGAAAAGAGCCAGACCCCCAGAGGTTCCCCTAGACCCAATACATTGACACTGACTAGAAAACCAAATACGAGGAGCATGTTGAAGCATGAGGTCCACCTGAAGCTTAGTTTCCTGGATACAAAAGATATCAGGAGAATGAACAACAATCAAATCTTGAATAGCCTTTTGACGAGGGGTGTTATTCAACCCCCTTGCATTCCATGAGAGAATAATCATGAGGAAGGTTGAGAGAAGTGGGCCTCAAGGGTCTTAATAGCACCAGATTCTACCAAAAGATCCCCAGCAGATTTAAGCTTGTCTGCATCCTTCTTACGACCAACTTTCGAAGAAAATTCAAAATGTCCCTTCTTGAGAGGGCGTTGCAGCACCCCCAAGGAAGGAGACGATCCTCGCCCTTTGCCTGAAGAAAACACTGCCTTAGCCAAATCTGCTAAAACAATATCATCCTGCACATCTACATCAAAATATTATTTTACTACTACACTCAAAATAAATATAAATGAAAATATCATTTTTTCCTCTTTCTATATATTCTATTTAAAAACATTATTACCAGCCAAAATTTAAACTTTATGTGCTCATTTGAGCGTTAAGCCTTAACTACTCAAAATCAAATCAAATAATTTGAAGTTTGACTTTTGGATTAAATATTGCTTTAAAATAAAATAAAATTGGTACTTGTTCAAGTGGTGTAATTGAATTGAAGTTTTCTTGTAGGTCATACCCTATCCTAAATGTGGAGCTTATTCAGCCAGAGAGTAGATTCAGGGAATGTAGTCATAAAGTGTTTTCAGAAATACTTGAAATATTGTGTCCCCTCTTGTTAAGTTGCATGGACATTGTTGTTGTATCTTGTTGGTGTGACATTTAATATTATATTCTATTGAAGGACTATATTTGTTTGTCAACTTGCAAGTGAAAAAGGAAAGTTGAAAATTTAAGTTAATAAAATATTTTTATTAAGATATTTAAAATATATCTGGATAGACATAGAATTATTAATCACTATATAGATAGATAATATGATAAAGATTTATATACATAAATCATAGAAAATTTAATATATTTTTATTTTATTAAATTAATAAACAAAATTATTTATCAAATTTTAAACTAATTACGTCGAAGGCATGTCTTATTTGAGAATAGTGGGTTGCGTTTGTCAATCAACAATGTGCGGAGAGGGAAGGGAATACGATTGAACTATGCATAGCCATCGATGATGATTAACTATGAAAAGCATAAAAAATTACACACTTTAAAATAAACAAAACACTTAAAATTCTTGACAGTTGCGATTTTACTGTTTATTTAACAATAATGTAAATATCACAGGGGCTTAGCAAGCGGCACACACTAGCCGACAACTGGCTCATTACTGATGGTAGTGGAAACCATTTAAATGCTATAAAGCCGCTTTCCTTGGTGCATTTCGTTCCAACAAAATATAATCACCACCGTCAATTATTTAGATCTCAGAATATTCTCGCTTCAAATAGAAATCGTTGCCATTCTCACAAAAGCATCACGTGTGTGTTAATAGTCGTCTGTAGAATGAGGGAACTGCTAGGGTTTTGTGTGGCTCAAACCCATTGGGTTTGGCTCGACAGGGGGTGACTAGAGGTTTATGTCTTGATGGAAGGTGTAGTAGTGAGACGAAGGGATGGGTTAGTAAAAAGAATCAAACTGAAATGCCCTTGGGATTGCGCGGGGGTGGCCATGTTTCAGGTGAAGGCGGTAGCAAGGGAAGCCAAAAGGGAGGTCCGTCGGATGTTGTTGTCCCGAGGGACCTTATAATAGCAAGAAGATTGCTTTTGGCTATTTAAGGACTGTTTCTTGTCTACAATAACAGTATCTTTCAATATAGAGTTCTCTAATGCTCCCCAAAATCTTTACAGAAATCTATAAGCTTCATAGGATGAAGCTACATAAGCCTTCACAATTATAATATATGCTAATACAAAGGAAGGATTAATGAAATTGGTTTCAGTTAAAAACCTTTTCTAGAAGAAAAAAATTGAGGAAGAGTCAAAAGAGAAAGCCTAACAATCTTTGTAATTAAAGAGAAATCCTTTAGACACATTTCAATGCCTTAAATTTTCCAAACTGTCTCTTTCACCTTTTGTGATATTTTCTATGATGAGTCTAACTTTATCATATAATAAATATTAATATAAATATAGTATAATATAATAAAAATATAAATATAGTATAATATAATAATAATAAATATATAATAAAATTAAAATAATATAACATAATAACATTAGTATAATAATAAAAATATAACACTATAATAGTAAATATATAACAAAAAAAAAAATATATAATAATATTATTATATTATAAATATATAACAATAATAATATAATACTAACAATATATAATACCTAATTCAATCATTAATATAATGCAAACTTGATCTATTAATAAAATTAATATAATATAATAGTAAATATATAAAAATAATAAACAAATATATAATAAAAACTAAATTAATAGTAATAAAATAATATTATAAAAATATTAATAATAATATATCAACAAAATCATTTCTTAAATGGCCAACCAATTTGATGTTATGTATTGCACAAATGTATGAAAAATAAATAAATCATTTTCCTCCTAATATTTTGGCAGCTTTTTCTTTATTTTAGATTTTCAACTTTAGTTTATTTTAGATATATCTTAGTTATTAGATTTTCAAATTTCTTTTTCCACTTGCAAAGCTTTTCAATCATATAATATTTTGTAAACTTTATTTTAACAATAGAAAACTAACTTTCATTGAAAACTAACTTTGTAAATTAACTTTTAGAATATTTGTTTAACTTAGTTAAAATCTATTATAAGCATTTTTATTAAAAAAAAATTAAACTGTACTAAGTCAATTTCATTAACTGAAATCAATAATCATTAAATTTTAAAGTCCATTTTTATCATCCATTGTAAATATATATCATCTAAAATATCATCTAAAATTGTGAATGTAAATTTTAAAGTCCATTTAAAAGTCCATTTAAAAAAAAATTGCCTATATTTCCCTAATTAACATTTGTGATTATTCAATAATCTACCATAAGAAAGATAAAATATTTTCATGGAAATGAAAATCTCACAACACCAAAAAAAAAATTTAAAAATAAAAGATAGAAATATAAATATTAATTTTTTGTTTTTAAAATTTAATATAAATAGAAATGTTAATTCTATGTATATAAAAATTATAACAGATATAAATATAATTGTTAATAAAAAAATAAAAGTTACAAAAAAAAAATCTCCTTGTAACTCATATGATTTTAATATTATATATTATAGAAAGGTTGGTGGTGGCACAAAATCCAAATCTAAAGCACGGAAAAATAAATTAAGAATATATTAATATATATTATATTAGAATATTTATATATATTAAAATATATAATATATATTAATATAATTATATTTATATAAAAAATGTTATATATATTTATTACATTATATTTTTAATATATAAATTTACATATTCTATAATATTTATTAATATATTTTAATATGATATATTATATATTTTAATATAATATATTATAAATTTTATTATATTAATACATTATATTTTTAATATATAATATTATAAACATAATATTCTAATAATATATATAATATTATTATATCAATCTATAATATATTATATATTTTAATATATTATATTATTATATTATAATATCATAAAATTAATAGATGTGATATAATATTATATTTATATAATATAATACATAATATAAATATTATATTATATTAAAAAAAATTTAAATTTATAAATATATGATTTTACAATATATATTAATACAATTATATTTGTATAAAAAATATTATATATATATATATATATATATTACATTATATTTTTATTATATAATATATTTAAACATTATATTATATAAAAAAACAAATCTAAAATAAAAATTATACACTTAAAAATAAATAGTAAAAAAGAAAATATAAAATTCATTATAAATAAATAAATGTCAGTTGAGCCCGTAAAACAAAAATAAAACAATAGTTTGATGCACCAGCTGACTATCACTATAGAGTATGTAGTGGCATGGCATAGGCATCTGATGCCCCATGCTCTTTTGGGGGTTGGATAGCCTTTGCCCCATCATAAATGGATAAATACTCCCTGCATTTTTTTTGGTTTTCATTAATATGGAAAGATTTTAACATTGAAGAATAGTTTTTAAAAAACTATATATAAGAGATTTAAGACATGTTTTATTTATTGGTTATTTAGGAATTATTTTTGATGTAGGTCATCCACAAATTCTTTTTTGATATCCGATACAGGAGCACGAGCCTTCTTGGGTTGAACCTCTTCGACTAAGAGCCAAGGATTGAGGGGTATCCATTCCGCCAAATTCGTCTGGGGCACGATCCCAACCTCATCCTTTTTTTGGTATCAGAGCCTTTGCACTCAGCAAGACTTGATCCCTGGTGGGCTCATTTATTACAATGTTAGAGAGAAGTTGAATGTTGGTGGAATGATTGGGACCAATCTTGAATATTTTGATCATGAGCTTTATATTATGGAGTATGAGATCTATCAATGTTCATGAGCATTTTGACTTCTATCACGCCGACACCCTTGTGGAGGGGATTAGTTCCTATTGACAAAAGGATGGGAGGTCACTAGTACTTTGGCAACTATACATGACACGTTACCCTAGTGATTAAGAAGCACTTAGAGGTGGGCAACTTCAAGTACAACTTTTTTAGCTTATACTTATATTTGTATTAACACATCATATCATGGATTTATAACACATAGAGAAATTACTATCAACAACACTTCTAGAAAAAAATGATAGAATTTCTATCTTTCGAGATAGTAAATAGGATTCCTAGTGAAGAAGCATGCCATATCTAAGTGAATTTAGTAAGGATTTTGGCCCAATCTCTTGAGAGAATCATGTGCCAAGTAAAAATCTTAGGCCTAAAAGGCTTTAAGAAATCATAGATCCAATTTGAGGCCGCATGAGCTCTAGGACACAATCAAAAGAGATGGTTGATTGTTTCCAAATGCCCATAGAAAGGGTAATACAATTGAAAGACTCCTAAGTGAATCAATCTAGAACCAATAGGAACATCCTAGAATAAGATACACTAGGAAAAATGAGCAAGCTTCAAATCAATGATAGTCATCCAAACAATCTAAAATCTTTGTTGTCATGTGCTAGCTAAATATTGGATATACCATATGTCCTTTATTTGGTCCTTCGTGATGAGGATACTATGGAGACTGATATTTCTCTAGAATTTACACCCATAAGACACAATAGAAGAGATACAACAACAAAGAATATTTTTTCAAGCTACCCTCAAGGGCTTTCATTATCTATTGGTAGATAGAGTTGTACCTTGTTATTGCACATCTATGAGGCCAAGTCCTCTAAATTCATGAGGGAGGCAACGGAAAAATTCTTAGGTAACTCAATGAAATAATTTACCTTGGTCTAAAGAGAGCTATTGAAAACATCTACGAAAAATTTAAAGCTTTTGATAAGATGCCTTAGAGTGCACCTAACATGAGGAATAGTAAACATGGGTGCCTACAAGAACTTTAGAACAAACCTAGAATTTACCTACAAGAGAGAGAAGCTTAGTAATCCAATATGACAAGTTTTTGGACTTGATTGATTTTCCAACTTTCCATAGGGTAGAGGAAGAAGCATAAAAGGAAAATGGAATGCCTAAAAATTTGAACAATTCTCCATGATCAATCCATTTACACCTAAAATAATTAAGCCATGTCAAGAGTAAAGTAAGAAGATTGTTTGTAGCACTAAGTTTTCTATTATTAAATACTTGAACTAGAAGCTAAGTAAAATTTATCGAGACATTCAAGAGCTCAATTGACATTAATCTCAACCTCCAAAAGAATGAGAAAGGAATAATCAATAAGATGACCATTAACTAGCTAATAATAATAAATGGGAAAAATGATACCTTTCACCAAGTTCTATGTCACAATACAAGCCAACAAAATACCCAAAGCCTTTAGCAGCCCAAACACATTAAGTAGGAGCAAGAGAGCATTCTTGCAATATGTATTGAAAAATTTCAAATAGGGAGGATTAATGCCCACTGATAGTGATACGATCATAAGCATAAAAAAAGAGCATTTTAACAAATCTTAGGAATTTCGGACCATAATCTAAGGCCTAGAGCATGACAAGAATGAAGGGCCATTTTATGCAATCATAGGTTTTAGAAAAAACAATATTAACAAATATGGTTTGTTGTTGAGAGCATCTATCCCACTTCATTTTTATCTGAATCTATCCCACTTCGTTCCCTCCCAAACAACAATGACATTATCAAGAATTTGGGTATAGAATTAATAAACCCAATTTTCTCTAGACAAAGCTTAAAGGGTGGAAATAGTATAACTTGAGAGAAAGAGCCCAAGCAATGGTCTTGTTGGAAACAAAGAGAAAGGTGGTTGACCATTAGTTGTAGATATCCTCAAGATCTTCACTCTTAGATATGAATTTCATTTTTTTTATTTGTTAATTATATTTATTGAGTATTTTTAATTATTAGCTCCCAGATAAACTCTATAACCGTCATTACCAAGCATATCTTAAGAGATTTGTAGAATTTGTATGGAAATCCATCACATAAAAAGGATTTATCATTAGTCACCAAAAAATAAACCTCACAAAAGGTCCTCCTAGGTGATAAGGCATTAGCACAAGGCTCTATGAGAATGATACACCTTGTAAGGGGTCACTTGAATGCATTGTTATAGAGCATTTCATCACTTTAGGGATAACTCAGGTAAGCTTTGAAAAATTGTTCATAGTGTTGAACAAAAGCTTGGGAAATGATAGGAAGTTCCTCTAGGAGCCATTCTTTCATGTGTTTGATTGCCTAAGAAGAATGTTGGTCTCTTAAAAAGAAGAAAAAATCCTTGGATACTCTATCTCTAACTTTGATCCAGTGTATGTGAGCCTTGATTTGAGTTCCTCTAGTAAAACGGTTATTTGCAATCTCTTTTTATCAATAGAGTCTCACAAAATGAAATTGTATAGGAGTAAATGGCTAAGTTTCAATCTTATTAGTGCCTTAGAGGAGCTTTACAATGGTGGATTAATAAGCCTAGCAATGGAACCTATCTATTTAGTGCCCACATATGTGTAAGAAATTGGTGGCGGATTTAATTGTATCATTCCACCAATCTATCTAGATAGTATTCCAGACATGTCATACACATGCTAAGGTAGGTTGATGAATCAATAAGGAGGTGTTTAAAAAACTATTTTTTGGGATTTGGCTATAGAAAATTGTCATTCATTTATAATTTAATAAAGAAAATATTTTGAAAGGACAACATCTATCAAAGGCTCAACTAGCAAGGAAAAATAATTAGAAAAGGAGAAAAAAATTGAGTTGACATCATGGCTTTATAAAATCTTTTGAGAACCCATTCATAATGGCAATGAATGGTACTCCATGTATACCACACCATTGGATTTTTATGGTAGCTAATATTGTGATCAACAAGTCCTAGTCTATTATGCATAGAAAATTAAGCTTATCTCTTGCTAGTTGTCCATCATGTAGGTAAGGTACCATACTTTTCAAAGCATCCTCAACCATATTAAAGTCTCCACACTTGATCCATGCAACTAGAGGTAATGAGTCAATATGAAAATAATAAAAAATATCACTCAACAACACAATTGGAAGCATACACAATTTAACCATTGGTCCACTAAATGTGGGTACCATTTAGGAGAGAGAAAGGTAAAAAATCCACCATGAATTAATTTTGAAAGGAAGTAAAGGTGCAAAATATGCTTCCTACACTAATATATGAGAGTACATATGTGAAAAAAACTAATCATAAAAAACATGCCATAACATGGTGATTTAGTTAGGGAAAACCCTTTTAAAAGAAAAACCAAACACTCCATAGTAACTCAATGTATTATTTAGTAATAAAAAATTATAATACAATTTCAAAGTATAGGCATTTGTTAGAATATCACCAACAAGATATTTGGAGCAATCCTAATAGCATTTAATAGCACCTACAAAATTCACTATGAAGCCTCCATCTCAAGCGCCTAATAAATAGGAGAAGCAATAAATGAAACCATTAAATGATAACTAAGAAACCATGAACTAAAAACACCCAAGATATGGCATTCAAAATATACAAGTCCAAATCCCAAGATGAGTCCACAAGTTTAAAATAACATATTCCTTTCACCTATCTACTCCCCAACATGGGTGCTCTATTTTGACTCTATTATCTCCAATTAAAGATTCCTTATGATTTTTTATAACTGTTGGTCTAAATAGTGACTTTATCAAATTATTTAGTTTTTGGCATTCTTAGATAGAGTCCTATCCACATTTCTTAAGTCTCCACTTAGGGACTTCTACAATTTTGTCTCACCTCATGTGGTTGAGACAAGTGTCCTCACTCTGTGAGACACCTCTTGCATGGTCACTTTCCACTCACTAGAACACTTGTCATATGAGTCAACAAGTGTTCCATATTTTGTGGGGTAGTTATTCATTGTATTCGACTTGCCTACTTTCACCACCTTGCCTATATAAACAAGGTTACTATGTACATTCAAATCAGTTCTTGTATCATTCTCTTGATAATATCAATTAGGTTATTGTGTGCAAGTATTTTGTGGAATTTTCTTGGTTTTTTTCTTTATGATCTTGGAAATAATAACATGGTATCAAACCTATGCAAGCAAAACCGTTCCCAATATCTTGAATCTAGCCTAGTATAGAATTCCATGCAATTTGACTTACATGCAAAAATCATCTTTGTTTGGCATCATTAAGATTGATGGTTTTATTCTTGGTTTGCTTGCATGGATTTTTTTCTTAGTATTTTGACATTCGTTTGCAAATCCTTGTCAATTTTGAGGATTCAACCAACAATTTGAGCAATTCTTATCAATTGATCTGCAATTTTCTCTATTTGGCCTTCACCTGCTCATTTGTTGACTCGACTTGCTAATTACTAGCTTGACCTGCTAATATTTGATGTTGATCTACCTATTTGTGGTGTTGATTTGATCTCATTATTGACGGTTGCCAGGCATCCCATGTGATATTCTGTTAGAAAGACTTTAAAGTCTCTTCTTCTACTCCTCAAAAATTTGCAACAATTTATTTTGTTGCAAAAGTTGCACCAGTCCTCACGCCACCTCAGTCGCCCTTTCAAAATGCCTCTCTATCCCTTTTGACTCAGTCATCACATGGAACTCCACCACTAACCATTTTTTTTTTAACTCAGCCAACCATAATGCCTTAGGATCCCAATGAAATCTAGAGTTCTTGTCTCAATCGTGCACTGCAATATAAAATTTCAAATGGTAACTCAAAGTTTTGATTGTGAATAGTTGATGGAAAGCTCTTATGTTTTGAAGAATTTAGTGTTAAGACAATGTGAAAATTGTGTTGTTTACAACATATTTTATCTCCTCGTGGAAAACTTTAAGTTTCTAAGTGCAAAATTAGACACATATGATTATTGTATCTTTTGATTAGATACTCAAATTGAGTATTGCTTTCATGAAAGTGACTATCACTTTCCCATTTCATTGGAAACAATATCACACTCAATTATAAAGTGTCATTATTCGTTAATTGAAATTTTTATATGCACTAAAACATATAAAGTTCCAATTTAGGAGGGATCAAAATAATCGAGGGGGGTTTGTCATTGTCATCATGCCTTGAGCACCTTATATTTCTCTTACATTTCTTCCATGATTCTAAGTTTGCAACTCAAAGAATGTGGAAATGATCGAAAAGAATTGTCTCCACCATCTCCTATTATATGAGATTCCAGAGATGCTTCACTTGGGCATCCAAAGATTCTTTCTAACATGACATCACTTGTTTGGTACTTGTTCTACATTAGTCTTCACATGGAGTATTTGAACAACATTTGGAGAAGTCATCATTATCTTATGGATGGATACATAGTCATTTTTAATTTTATCATCTCTTTTGGAGAGGAGTTTTATTCCCAATGGGTTTCCTTCTTTACTCTGCTTTATAATAGATTGTATTTGTATATGAGTACCTAACATGGTCTCGTAGTTGAGATTCATCATCATGCATACATTACTCCCTAAGTTGCACTTAAAGGGGTGTGTTGGTGTAAAAAATGACTTTACCAAACTAGTTAGCTTTTGGCATACCTAGAGAGAGTCCTATTCACATTGCTTAAAAGTATCCACTTAGGGACTTCTATAGTTTTGTCTCACTTCATGTGGTTGAGACAAGTTTCCTCACCTTGTGAGACACCTCTTGCATGGTCACTTGACTCTCACTAGAACACTTGTCATGTGAGTTAAAAAGTGTTCCATATTTTTTGGGGTAGTTAGTCATTGCATTCGACTTGCCTACCTTCACCTTAGGCTATTGTATACAAGTATTTTGTGGAAGTTTATTTGTTTTATTTATGATTTTTGAAATCATAATAAAATGTATCATAAATTGGTTAAAAAGTGTAACTCCCCCTCTTACAACCTTTCTATGTGTCATATATGCTCTTACATTTTTGATGTAGGAGAAACAAAATTTGAAGGTCATAAATTTTGATCAAGGAGGTTGATGGAGCCCTTTTGATCAAATAATTACACATCACTACAACCTACTTGTTCTAGTTAAGGCCCATTTTGACATTTTTTTGGGCCAAATTCGATCTCTAGAGCCCTACAAGATATATATTTTTAATGTTCTGTAGCCAAAAAAAAATCTTTTTCTTAACATTAGGATGCAAGGTTGAGACACTTTTCCCATTATTCCCCCACTTGTTGAACAACTTGCAAGAGAAAAGGAAATACAAACATTGTCAACTATCTACTAGGGGATGGGAAGCATATAGAATTACTAGACCACTTAACATTCTTTGTGTTGATTGGCTTCATTAGTGCATCTTTGAAACTGTGCAATGTGTCACATTTCTCTATCATCACCCTCCCATCCTCTGCCATTTCATAAAAAAATGGTATTAGACATATATGTACTTCATGGACTCAAGTGAAAGTTTGGATTTTTTCAAGACATATGACACTCTAACTATCATAAATAATTTTATAATAGCTCCTTGACTCAACCCAACATATAAAAATGATCTCTTGAGCTAGATGACCTCTTTAAAAGCACGAGTAACTTTCATGTACTCAATTTTTATAGTGAACAAAGTGACCACAACTTATTTCTTACTTCTAACTAATAGCACCATTAATGTATCTTTTATTAATATTTCTTGCCCAATTTGAATCCATTAATATCCACTATAAGTGTTGGTCCTTTATAGAATCACCATGGTAAAAAATACAATACTTGAAGGTACCCCAAAAATATTTTAAGATCCTCTTAACTACACTCCAATGATCTCATCCAGGATTATCCATTTAAAGTAGCTCAAGACTCGGGCACTATATAGGTAATGTATCATCTATTCTAGACCATAATATACATCAAACTTTTAACTACACTAGCATAAGGAGCATGGGCCACGTCTTTCATCTCTGTTATGTGAGGCCCACCTATTTTTTTAATGACTTTATTTGTGCCTATTAAAATTATACTTATACACATTTTTACTATGATTAGATTTATTAGTATATTATTAGAAGAACTTTTTTTGATAAATGGATTTTCATATCATTAATATGACAATTCAGCTAGTTTATGAAAAATCACATAATTTGATTATGCATAATTAATAAAGAGTTATGCTTTTATTATTTTATCATCATGAACATATTATGTGCTTATTGTGATCGAAATTAAGAAGAAATTATATAAAATGTTATTTTTTATGCCATTGTGTGGAAGGGTTAATGCATTCATCAGGTTTAAATAATTTTTTCTTAATTTGTGATGATTATATTGATTATGTGCTAACAAATATTTTCAATCACATAGGTGAAATTGAGGATAATGGAAATATTTGGAGGTTCTCAAGAAAATCCTTTTGACATCAAGACCTACACCCACAAGAGGACTAAGATCTTCATGTTGGAAAATATTTTAAAATTTAATGTTGATTTTTTAAAATTTTAGTTCTAAGTGATGTAAAGATTCTTTTGATTAAATTTTATTTTTGTTTTATTCATTTTTGGATTTCTTGATAGTGTGGGGAGAATTTTGGCGAGAAATAAATTCTTGTTTTGTTAAAAAATGAATGTCGGATTGTTGGTTTTGTGGAGCACAAAATGTTTGGATAAATGAAAGAAGAATTTGGAATAGAATTTTGGAAAAAAATTCAAAAACGGGAATAATTGTAGAGAATATTGAAAAGAGAAATGAAAATAAATTTTAAGGAATTAATCTCTGCATCTTGAAAGCTATTTGAGGTGGTATTTTCTACTTTTTATAAAAAATGATTATTGAATCTTGTTTCAAAATTGTTTATATTGTATATGTGTTTTGTTGTGAAGATATTGTATGTTTTTATTTACATGTGTGATAGGATGAGAGTTGTGTTGATGTAGCTCTCCAAATTTTATTGATGGTAGCTCATATGCAAGGTTGAGAGATGAGTGAGGACTCCTTTGGGGTAAATTTTATAATTCCTCGTGAAGGAAAAAAATGGGATGAGTTCTATACATATAAAATATATATGTATATAAACACATGATATGGTTATGGTGTTCTGGTATGAGTTTGTTAAGAAAGAATGAAAAATATTGTGTTATGGGTGTGATGTTATTTCGGATAAATGGTTGTGTAAAAGTGTTTTATTGTGATGGTAGTTATAGGAGAATAATAATTTTTTTGTGAAGATTATTATCATTTGTGGAGATACAAAAATAGTTTGTCCCTAAGGGACTGTATCCTCTCTTCTCCCCCTTTATGTGAGTTTTTTTTAGATTCATAAGTGTTGTAAGTACCTATGAGGTTTTCTGTTAAATTCGTATTCATAGTGTATACCTATTTGTTGATGTTTTGTGAAACAATATTTTCCTGGAAACCTCTTATCTCAAGGGTGGGTTTGAAGAAAAAAACCTATGAAAAGGAGGGGACCATTTCCATCATTGGTTGGATGCAAGTAATAATTTTAGGCTGCATTAAAACAAGAGAAATTATATTAATATATGTCGTCAAACAAGTCATGAGGATTGTACATGCTTTGCATTTTGTGTTTCTCTTCTTTTGCTTGTGTTTTGGTGACTTCAATAAGAGTCTCATTAGAGTTTATGAAGTCTTGTAGCTAATTTATATTGTGACTAGATTTTTCTTGTGATCAACATACTTTAATCTTGATTGTTGTATTATTTCCATTTCATAGATTATATCATATGGATATTTAAAGTAAAATTCTAATATCAGTTTTTTTTGCATTTAAATCTACATAATAATGTATTTGTTCTTCACTTGAATATTTGGGTGGTTTTTATATAATATTTCTGTAAATTCTAGCACTATAATGTGATTTATTTAATTGATTATGTCAATTGTAGTTTGCATTTGGATTTTTTTTACATATACTTTCAAAGAAATTTTTGGTTATCAATACAACCTTATTCATAGAAGAACAAAATCCACTATTTGCAAAATAATCATTCCCATTGTTACCTAAATATTGATAACTATCCTTTTTCATTTCATATTTAACAAAAATCATTTCCATTTTATTTATGATAGAGGACACACACTTATCAATATATATATTTATAATCAATAACTTGGACAATGAACCGATATGTTAAATTTAAGTTATTTTTAGAATTTGTGACCCCTATTCTTTTTCCCACTCTTTGTTTAAAATTTATATCTTAGCAACAATAGATATAATAGTAGATACTTTTTATTCCAATCTCTAGATCTTTTAGACTTTTGTGTGACATAGGAAAATGGCCTTCTTCCAACTATTTTCTATTTTTTCTTTTCTTTTGGGATGCCCTTTCAATATTTTTTCATGTCATTTTGAACACCTCTTATAATAGTTTTTTAAAATTCTTGGAATTACAATGGGATCCTTTTGTCTGCTATTTCTTTGAGTGATTAAGATTTTAAAAAATGTAGGCATATTTTGATGTATTTAGATAAAGAAATAGGAGGAAGAAGAATGTAGTGTGATATCAGTACAATTAATTATGGTGGTAGTGATAAAAATGGTAGTAATAATAAAAGATTTAGATTCACAATTAATGATATTAGTTAATTCTAAAAAAATAAAATTGGTTTTTTAATTTTATTATTCAAAATTTTAACTTAAAGTTTCATACTTTGATTTTTTTATATAGAATTAGAGTTATCTTTTATTGTCAATTTCAACATTATTAATGGTAACATATTTTTGAGAGTGGCCATCAATTTTATTCTTGTTAATTTTTCTTCATACTCTATAGTTATGATTGTTGTCCTTGTCCTTGTTATTATGTCGATTAATTTCCCTTTGTAGCAAGTCTTGGTTCAACTCTTTCAATTTTATTTCATGTTCTAGTATTGTCAATGATTTATTATTAATTTCTATTTTTGATCAATTATTTAGTTCATTTTTCTATATCTCAATCATTCATCACTACTTTAGTTAATATTAGTGAACTACCTCAATAATCTTGATTTTCATTCTAAGTTGGCCTAATGGAGAAGATGTAGATACTTCATTTTTGAGGTCATGCTTATTTAAAAAAATAGAGATGGGTGGGATTATATAATTTTTTCATCAATATTTAAATCAAATGGAAGAACAATCCACTTGTAAAATGCTCGAATACTTGTTTATGGAGACTCTCATTTTCCAATTTGACGTTTCAATTGATAGTAACCTAGAGAAAATATTTTTTTGTAGTAATTTTCATAGAAATCATTTTCCAACTTGACTTTATTAAGAATTTATTGAGGAATATATTTCTTTTATTATCATAATCACTATCATCTATTTAATTTCAATCTTTTTAAATTATTTTCAACTAGCCAAAATTTGTAGATATCAACATTTCCAATTCAAAGTGTTCAATGCACATTATATATTAAGATACTACCTACTTTATTTCTCATATAACCTTTCTTGTTACCTACAAATTAACCATCAAGCTATTATGAAGGTATAACCTCCAAATGAATATTAAATCTCCTTCAACTTTAAATTCTCATGTTGTGAAAGAGTAACCATATACTAAGGAGCATTATTTCCCTATATGAGAGTTTAAATTCTCATGTTGTGAAAGAGTAACCATCTACTAAGGAGCATTATTTCCCTATATGAGAGCTATAAGGGGATTTATCAAATATTACTATTTTAGCTACAACTTTAAAAAAAGTGTAAATTCCTAGAGATCCTAAGCAACATAAGGTGAATGTTGGTGTGTATTACAAACACATGTGTACCTCTATTCTTAGCAAAGTGCTTCCTAAATGGCCTCACCCAATGCCAACATTGCTTCACATTTACATTAAATAGTTTAGTACTAGGCTCCACAAAGTAAGGGACATTTGTGGAAACATTTTACTATATCTTAGTGAGAATGTTGTGTGGGAATATTTTGTTCTTCTCAACCCTTAGAATAATTAGCCCATTAAATTTGATAGGCTAGATTCTCTCTTAAAAGAACAAAAAAAAATGGTTACCTTATCTTCTAGTAAAAAGTCATCCTTAACATCCTTGATCCCCAAAGGCCTCTTTCCATCTCATCACCATAAATCTTCAATATGCATTACAAGTACATTTTATTTCTCTTTCTTTCATCTAAATAAAATATGATGAAAAAGGTATCTAAGTACCATTTTCCTATCCTTTACATGATAGAACATATTATACCTTCAATATAGCACAAGAGATTATTTTTATGATGACAAACCAATTAAAGTGAATGAAAATGAATAATCTCTTTAGATTTTAATATTTTATAGGTTACATCCTAATAAATTATTATGTCCCATTCTAAATAAGCATGGGAATTGAGTGCAATACTCATGATATAAAACGAATTCCCCTTATATTGTAAACTAGTCTCCTAAGCTAGATATCATGTCTAGCACATTCTTTGATTTTCTCATAATTTTTGTGATACCCACAATTACCCTAATCTTAGGTGGTGATTTGATTTCATATATCCTAGTGAGATGAATGAATAAATCATACCCTTGGAAGGAGTATCCCCATTAATTCCTCCTAGAGATTAGTTTAATTTTACCAAGCATATAGAGGTTTGGCTCCACAAGTTTTCCAAACTTTTTACCAACTACATTTTAATTTTAATTTATATATTATCACCATGAAATTGATGGGATAATATGAAATGATAGATCATGAGTTTAGAAATGACATAAGGAAATCAATATTTTATGAAGTTACCATGGTCATACCACCATTTCAAGTCATGAGGTTTAGTTGTCACACCTTTTAGAAGTTTCTATCTAACTTATTTTTGTAGCTAAATGATGACCATTGGGGTTGCAAATCAAAAGTAATGTTTACTACTAAGGTTGAAAAATATAAATATTAATTCTTTTCACACACTCACTTCCCTAATTTTAAATCTCTTTGAAACCTTAAGGAATCTTACATTGAATTCCAAGAAAGATCCCAATGGTTGATAAAAGGTACACAAGTTTGAAGATAGGTGGTTTATTCTAAAGCAACCAAAACATTGAGAGAAAATCATCCTTTAAAGGAAAATAACTCTCATTTCTACCCTTAAGTGTGAAGGTTTGACCGTAAGGGGATAAAATATCACCCATTGAAGAAAATAAGATAATTCAGCTACATGAAAAAATCATGGTCTAATGAAAAGGTGAAAGCATGATGAAATTTTCAATGTAAAGTGGGTCATTGTGATGTTAATTTCATTACTATCATGTTGATAATGATTTCAATTACATAAATGAAAAATGGATCAAATATTTAAGATAAATAGGTTATTTGGCATCAACCACTTAGCTACCAAACTCACATGAGAGTAGAATCTTGAAGTCTCAAGATAGAGGAACTTCAAAGTAAATCATAGAGCAAGCTCAATTAGAGAAAAAATAAACATAAGGATTTATTACTACAAGAGAATAATTTACCAAATATCTAATATAAACATATGGCCTTGACATGTATATGCTTGCTCAATCAAGATACTTTAATAGCTCAAGGATTAAAAAATACAAACAAGTATTATAAAACCTCTTTGTTTTACTATGGCCCCATTGAGGAAACATGAAAAAGTTAGACTTGGATTGTCTTACCATATTACCTTTGAGGTCTCCTCAACTCTTAAATTTTTCTTCAAGGGTCTATTTTTCCCTTCTCCTATGCAACCCTAGTAAGATAATATTTCCTATCCAAAATATTCTCCTATAATAAAAGGAGTCTTGAGACAAGATAGCTTATTACCACTTATAAATCCAAATGATACGGGGAGCATTCATAGGAAAATTTTGGTCAAATAACAATTCATATAAAATAAATGAACCTTCCTTAGGTTATAAGAGATCTATTCCTAATATCAAAAAAATGGCAAAGTATTGTTAAGTCAAGAAAGGATTATGTTAGCAAAAGTGTAGGTGAATAAGAAAAAGTTTACCTAGATGTGAGCCCCCATATAGAAATAAAGAATCAATATAGGGAAAATAAATCAAGAAACCTCCATTTGAATAGTAAGTAAAAATGTTGTCCTTCCTTTGTATGTAAATTTTATAAGTAATGTAGATATTCCCATCCCCATGTTCATAAATCCCTTTCTCTTTCCCCTAGAGAAACCCTAGTAAATCCCTCTATACACGAGCGTGTTGGGATTAAGGTGTCTCAACCTTTGAGTCCAAGAATTTTATTTATTATTTTATTTTAATTAATTATTTCCTAATACTTATTACCTACCAATTATGTTGTCACTTTGTGGTACCTATCGGTGAGGTGACATCCTACATGGAAGTTGACATGTGAAATTTGTAAGCTATTTTTGTGGAGGTAGGCATCCACTTTGGGGTACCTATATTTGTGGATACATTGATGAATTTTATAATAATATACTATATCATGCACTATGAAAGACCATGAAAACTTTATATGGCATTTTATTATAGCTGTAAGAGTCAACTATGACATTTTCCTTATTAGGACTAGAGAGTAATTGATAGTTGGTAATCTTGCATGGTGTAGGTGCCTTTCATGATGAGGAGAATATTTTGCATGAAGTATCACACCTTTCATGTTGAGAGGACTACAATTTGGCATATAAATTTATGATAGATGGATTGCATGTTAAGCATTTCTGATAGTTGCATTAGCAGGTGAAGTTAGACACATTGCATATCTTTCATCTATAGTTGCATGTATGCAGTGAATGTGGAGGTGACACATGATAGTCTTGGGCATCCCATCTTGTTCATCTATAAATTTTGTTGTGTTAGTGAATTTTTATGTTATAGGTTGAATATTAAACATGCTATTATGATGCTGAAATTATTCCAAATTCTTGTTTTAGTGTGAGAGCTCCTGAAGAACATTTCTCTGACATTGTATTGTTATTGTGTTGTTACTAATAATATAATTGAGTTGCATGTTTGGAGTGTGGGTTTTTTTCCCTAAGGTTTTTTCCCACATAAATCATCATGTTATGGTTTTTTACATGTTTTGAATATGCATATTGGTGTAACTATAACTGATGAAAGGTGTTTAAGAAAATTTTACAACTAATCTCCTTAGATTGGTGTAGGAAGAATCTTCCAAGCACTTGAATTCCTTTAAAAGGTCACCTTAGGCAAGGTGGTGGTTGTAATTTCATCTCCTAACTCTTGAACCTTATTTGTCCTCATCAAAACTCATGAAATATATCAAAGTTTAATTCTTGTAAAAGAGGACTATCTTGACTCTCATCCATCTATTCTCATTCCCTATTCCTGATTTTTTGCTTACTCCCATATTCCCATCTCTTCCCAAGTAGAAAAAATGTCTCTTATTCCATTTTCATATTAGATCCCTTTTATAATTCTTAAAAGATTCTCCCTCCCAAGATAGAATATTTGTCCCTTGAACTATATCCTTCCTCACATCCAACACCTCATTTGTAAGTCTTTGGAAGTGTTGAAACATATTTTATAGGTGTGGAGACTTGTGAGGAATTTATTATAGTTCGCCCTTCCTCCCCTCTATTTTCTCCTCTATTAGTCTTGGTTCCTCTAAACTAAATTTCTACTCTCTTTTTAGTGGTATCACCTTCTATGAGATTGCACCTCATTTACCATTTCCTTTCCCCCCATTCAATCATGTTGTAGAGGTTCCCCTAATGTCTAATTAACTGATGTAGATGATCATACATATAACTTAATGAACCTACATATCCCTAAATTAAGCAATTCATTATTCAAGAGATGGCTTCATTAAATTTTCAACTAGGGAGTTGTAGAATTTAGATGATGTTGGCACTATATATGCATTCAAGAATCCTAAACTTCCTATATTGACTGAGTATAGGTGATTGAACATGAATAAACTCATCAAAAGCTTCCAACTAAAAAATAGTTCCTATCTAAAGAATAGGGTAGGAAAATGCTAATTACTATTAATTGCTATTGTTACCTATTATTTATGACTATAACTGATGTCTATTTATGTTGCAACATGTCCTAATTTAACTAATAAATAAAATTTTTATAAATATAATGTAAACTAGAAACTATAAATTAGAAACTGCAATGCATAATATAACTAATCATCTAAACTAATGTGGCTTTGTAGTACCTCAAGTGCCCTTGCTTGAGCTGTTACATCCACAATATCTTCTTCAATTACTTAACTTAGGAAAAGATGCAATTGAAATGTCTTCTCCATTATATTCCAATCATACACAGAGTTCCAATTAGAATGTTAAAATCTCCAATTCAATCTAAATAAAATAAAATAAAATGTCAACTCTCCCATGAAAATGGGAAGATGACCAGGTCCTTTAACTTAATAGAAAATAACAACTAGATAGAGCAAGAGTGTAGAAGTTAAATAAGGATTCTACATCATTTAAAATGACCATTATAACTTAGGAACATGCCTAACAGGGAAGCCCTTATTATAACTATTATTCCTTGTTGGAAGAGACTTATTCCTCCACAATTTATTGAAAATAAAGAGTGATACATGGCTATCTATATTCACATCCTCAAATCATTTTTTGCATCTTATTATGGGAATATGCATGTGTTGTAGTAGATTAAATCCTTTGGTTGTGTTGAACTATCATCCTTCTGTTGCGGGCTAAGAATCATTTTGTTGAGGGTTGACAAGTTCTTCATCCCAGGGGTTAGTCTTGTTTCCTAAACCATTTATCTTTATTAGTAACCATGATCAATCATGAAATTCTACTAAACTCATAGAAATTCAAAGTTCACACACACATTTATTAATATAATATATATCATATTTAAATGCTTTGAAATACTTAAAGTATATGAATAAGGTTTGGTAATTTATTTTGAATTTTAGTAGAAATGAGATAAAACATGAATCTACAAAAAGGAAACAAGACATTATTATGGTTCATCATCCCCCAACTTAAATTTTTGATTGTCCTCGAGAAACTCAAGTGACGGGCCTAGGAAATAGCTAGTTTTCTTCCTTTTAGTTTGTCTTTTAAAATTTCAAGTTGCTTGTCTCACAGACAATCATGAACCTTATATATATATATTATGTCTTTTATGCATCATAAACTTTACCATGTGGAATATAATTATGGTATGATGATGTTTGCATGGATAAATTTGTGAATTTTTATGAAATTCAATATGATTCTATGTTAATTCATGGTTGATTAATGATGTGTATACTTTAGATGAAACTAATCTCTTGCAACCAAAATAATTGTAGCTCACACAACTAGATTGACTAGCTCTCAACCAAAGGATTCCAAGCAGACTACAAGGGAGAGTCTAGAACGCTAAGAACATGATAGTTCTAGAAAATAATGAAGGTGATCATTGAAGTGGTCAATCACGAGTCACCAAATCATCCAATAAGATGACATGAGCAAAAAGAAGTATATATTGATAAAGAAGCCAATGTGACATTTTTCACAGAGTATGTCTCTGTTAAACCGTTAGGGCATAGTTTCAATTCTATTTGTCTTCCTCTGTCTTTTTTAATTATAGTTTCAGTTGCAAAGACTAGTCTTCTCCCTATTTTGAAGGAGAGTGGACATCTACATTTAATTTTTTTGTTCTTATTCCTTATGTAAATAAAACTATTCTTGAGCCTATATATTTGGATCGGTGGTTGAGGAGAAGATCTAGTTAGAAGATATATGTTTTGATAGTTCCAATTTTATTTCATAGACAATACTTCATTGTTAGTTTTTTTTTATTTAGTTGTAATGGATATGCACTCATGAATGAGATATTTGTGAATATTCTTGTCATGTTGTGAGAGTTCAATTACATGCAAAAAAGATATTCCAATTTACTGTTATGATTAGTTGAAATTCAACTAGCACATATTTTATTTATCTTGTGGGTATAGCAACTCGAGCAAGGGCCACTCGAGGTACCGTTCATCCACCTTAATTTATATTATTAGATTAGAAGATTACATTGTTACATTAAGTTCAAGTAGATTCTCAATTACATGCATACGAATGATATCATGTATCATGAATTATGCTTTGTAATCTGTCTTTGATTCATTCTATAGAGAGGTCAAGTAGTAAGAAGTAAGAGTCAATAGTGTTAGTAGATTGTATAGAACTCGGGTTTAGTAGTTAACAATTATAGTGTTAAGTTGAAGGTGCCTATAGCATCAGTAGCAGATTAAGTTATTTCCCTTGTTTTACAAATTAATTATTTATTTACTTTTCCAACCTTTATTTTTTTCCTTTACATGTGTAAACCACCTATACTCATTGATATAGGCTATATAGATTATGTGAATGCACATATAGTTCTAGCATCATCAAAAGCTTATGAATCCTTGATTGGTAAATAAATGAATTCTTTGTGAGGGTTTAGTGAACTATTCAACTAGGAACTCCTCTGAATTGAGTAACACCAAGTTCAATGAGCATTATAAAGGCCTTACATCAAGGTCTATGGTTAATTTCATTACAACCTCTCTATAGTCCAGTGTATTGGTGACCCCTTTACATTGCTTCAAGTAGAACCCTTTTTTTCTTTGTTAATTTATCCCATTTTTCTTTCTCTACTACATCTATCTCTTGTCTCCTTCTCGTCCAATATGGAATTGAGAATAAGAGAAGAGGAGGATGGAATTTCAAGGGAAACCAGGTAATATCATTTTCAATGGAGGCTGAAATGTATTAATGAGATATTTTTATTCCTGCTACATAGATAAAGATTGAGTGAGGCTCCTTTCTTTTCAACTTTGGTGTCAATTCTCTCCATCTGTCCTGAGAAAAATCAAGTGCCACTTTCCCTATCCTAGCTACTAACTTTGAAACCTTTTGTATTATTTTTCTTTGTATTCTAGAATCTTTTCTCTTACCCACCTCCTTTCTACCAATTCAATCTACTCTTCTACTATATTCTAAGGATGTTCAACTTCTATTCTAAGTAGAAGGGGAAATAATCTCGCCCTTTCTTGATAGTTCCTCAGTTGTCCTCTTTGATGTTCATTTCTCATAAATTTGGCCATTGACTTGAATTGAACATCCCCCACAAAAATGAGCGGGTTCCAAGCAGAATTATGAGGGAAAACCATATTATGCATGTAAAATTCACATAACTGATCTTGCATATTGGGGTAGATTGTTGGTATGTCTCTAAAAAGAGGGTAGGTAAAGATAGAGAAATTAGGAGATCATTGATCAACTGATTGAACTGAAATATTCAAAAAAATTCTTGTAGATGTAGAGTGTATACCCTAGCAAGTGATCTATAATGTAGAATTTGCTCTATTTTTCAATTAATTCCCTCATTTTTACTTTTAATTTCTTGATTTCTACATCTTTTCTTTCAACTACTCTGGTATGTGTTGATATTAACTCAATTTGTTCTTTTTCCCTTTCCTTTTTTTTTTGGGAAAATTATCACTCTGTTCCATAGCTCTATATCAAGGGTTACCATAGTAGGGGTTCTTGGCATTCTCAGGGTTTCATATTGGTTTATATGATGTGGAGTTCCTTTGTTGATATCTATAATGGTCAATTGTGCCAATTTTTCCAATCCTAACCCTTGTCACTCAAAAGCATGCAACCTTTTCTCTAGCTTCTGAATTCTACTATCCAATCCTTCCTCCCTCTACTGGTATCCTTTGATTTGTTCCTCTAATTATTTTATTCTTTGTAAGGATTCTTTTAGTTCCTTTATTTCATTCTTCCCTTTCAAAATTAATTCTTATTTTTCTAAAAATATCTCCTCATCAACCTCATCAAGTGAAACAAACCCTTCCTCTGAAACTGGGTTGTTTTGAGGTCTTTTCTTTTTCCTAGATGTAAAAAAGTATTTAGACTTAGAGTCTGAGTTGTTGCTCAGATGCATGGGTTGAAATATTTTGGGTTTCTCATCTCCACTAGGCACCTTCTCCTCTTTGTATTTTGGCTCAGATTCAGCCACAACAATTCCTTTCTTTTTTATTTTTAGCCTCCCCTTTTGCAAGGCCCTTCCTCTTGAGGCAGTGTAACCACCTTCTTGGTTGTATTGGCCTCTTCTACTTCTTTTTTGGTGCAAAATTAGAGGTTGTACATTTACTTTTTTGTTGCTTAGGCTTGGAAAGGATCTTGGTAGAGGTAGGGGTTTCTGGTTCCTCCTTTGCTATGGGTTGCTTCCCAAAATTTGTAGGTTATGGTTCTTGCACTTATGAGCATTCCCGCTCACCAATGTTGTGGGTAGGTGAGAAAACAGATAAAGTAGAGGGTGCATATTCTTCTTTCACATTCGTAGGAGGCTCATTCATTTCCTAAATTTTATTCATTTACTCTACCTCTAGCCTCATGAGAACATCATTGATATTATTGTAGGCTAAAATTTATTCCCAAGATACATTGGGAAATTGAATTCTGAGATTCCTTTTAATCAATAGGGGAAAAAATTTGACAATGTGGATTGGTTTATTTTCCTCTTGTTCTCAACAACCATTCTTTTCAAAAGGTTATATTAAAATTTAGGAACATTCACCAGCCTCTAGTGGTGTAGGTGACTAAGGAGTTTGAAATACACAATATACAAGAGATATTGCCTGCTATTGCAGGTTAAATACTTGACTATGTAAGAAGCAATGGAAGCCCATAACGAAGGCAAGGAAAGTCTTTTTGTACCTTGTGCTGAAGAGTTTAAATTATCTCCTAGAAATATGCAATCATTCCTTGTTGCTATTGCATCAACCCTAGCTGGGAATTCTTCTTTTGTACTTGGAAACCTTGAAACCTCTATTGTTGCTACCTTTGAGGAATCTATTCTTAGCCCTCTGATTTTAGCTTCAATATTTTTCAAAGTGATAGAAAATTGTTGAGTCATAACTTCATTAAAATTGGTTAAACGAAGAAAATAATCTAGCCACCCAACTTGTTGAAAAATTGGAAGGAACCGTTGATCTTCCAATACCAAATTGTGTTGCAATTTCTCTCCTAATAATGTCACCTCTCATTTCTACATTCTTTATAACTTCTTCTTGTGGCTTGTTGTCTCTCTGAATATTAGGCTTTCTGAATGTCACATTGTCTGTGTTTCTCTTATGCTCTACAAATTCTTATGGAAATTTCTTTATGGCTAATGAAGGGAATTGAGAAATGCATGTAATTTTCTTAGCTCTCGACAAATGGGTTGGTGCAGAAAGATGGGGGGCCAAAAGTGGCCAATTCACTTTTTCATCTCGAAATAGTGAAAATGTGAGCATGTTTTACTAAAACATGCTTGCATTATGGGTTGGTAATGACTGAGACTAGGACTGGTCATTACCAAGGAAAAATGCGAGTGTGTTATAATGCGCTCACATTATGGTTTGAATTTCCAAAAATGCATGTTTTTTGAATTCAAAAAATGCACGTTTTTTTAATTCAAAAAAGCATTACCATAACGAGCTCATGTTATAACACACTTGCATTTTGGTCTACATTGAATTTTTTTTTATGTTTGTTCTTGTTATCTTTCAGGAAAACTATATACATGAAATAAAAACTTAAGTATAAGTTGACATTTACATATGTACATTTACCTTCTTATACTTTAAGTTATATTTCATGTAAATAGTTTCAGGATGTTTGAGAGTGGTTTCGGATCTCTAGGAGTTATAATTCAAATTCTAGTTTTTGGAAGATCTTACATTTTTCTAGAATAACCAAAATTCAGTAATCAACATGTCAAATTTCAGTAATCAATAGGTTAAATTCCAATAATCAACAAGTTGTATCATCTTTATCTCTCTATATCTCATTTTTTATCCCTTATGTTCTAGACCTCTCTCTCACACTCTCTCCTTCCCTTTATACTTCTATTTATATAAACTCTCTCTCTCTCTCTCTCCTTCCTTCCATCCACCTTCCCTCCCTACTTCACTCTATCTAACTTATCCCTCTCTACCTCTCTCTCTCTCTCTCAATCTCTCCACCTTCCTCCTTTCCTCTCTCTTCCTTCATCCCAACCACCTTCCCTCTCTACTTCTCTCTATCTAACCTATCCCTCTCTGCCTATATCTCACCCTCCCTCCTCTCTCTCTCAATATCTCCACCTTCCTCCTTCCCCCATTTCTCTCATTCTCTTTATCATACTTCTCTCTCCCTGTATACCTCCCTCCTCCCCTCTCTACTTCTCTCTCCCTCCCTCCTCTCTCTATATCTCACCTCTCTCTCCCTCCCTACCTCTCCCTCCCTCTTCC
>CM021104.1:612012766-612045847 GCA_007115665.2 Sequoiadendron giganteum
CCCTCTCCCTCCCTCTCTCCCTCTCTCTCAATTCTATCCCTCCCACCCCCTCCCACCCTCCCTATCTCTCTCTTAGGTCTCTCCCTCACACCCCCTCACCCTCTCGCATGTATCTCTCTAGTATGTCCCTCACACCCCTCACCCTCTCTCAAGTGTCTCTCTCTCTCTCTCCCTCTCCCTCTCTCTTACTCCCTCTATCTCTCTCCCACTCCCTCTCTCTCCCTCTCTCCCAATTCTCTCCCTCTCTCAAGTTTCCTCCCTCCCACCCTAACTAGAGAACTATCTCTCTCTCTCCCTATCTCTTAGGTCTCTCTCTCCAACCCCCTCTCCCTCTCCTACCCCCTTTCCATCTCTCAAGTCTCTTCCCCCACCCTAACTAGAGAAATCTTTCTCTCTCTTAAGTCTCTCTCTCCCACCCCCTCCCCCTGTCTCAAGTCTATCCCTCCCAACCCTAATCCCTCAACCTTATACGTTAAACCCTCAACCCTAATCCTTCAACCCTCAACCCTTAAAATCTCAATCCTTAAACCCTCAACTCTCAAACCCTAATCCCTTAACCCTCAACCCTAAAGCCTCAACCCTCAACCCTTAAAACTTCAACCCTAAACCCTCTACCCTTGACACTATTCCTTAAACCCTAATCCCTCAACCCTTAAACCCTAAACCCTTAAACCCTTAAACCTTCAAACCTTAAACCCTATACCCTATACACTTAACCTTGGGAACTCAACCTTGAACATTATCCCTCAACCTTTAAACCTATAACCTATACCCTCAACACTATACTTATGCCATAAACCCTCAACCCTCATCCATATGCCTTATACCCTCAACCTTAAAGCTTGTACCCTAATTCATTAAACCCTTAACCCTAATTTATCAACCCTATACCTTAAACCTTAATCTCTTATCGTTCAACCCTTAAACCTTAATCCCTTAAGCCCTCAACCCTTAAAACATCAAACCCTAAACCCTTGACCCTTAAAGCCTTAAACCCTCAACCCTTAAACCCTAATCCCTTAGCCCTCAATCCTAAACCCTATCCCTAAAGCCTCAAACCTCAACACTTAAACCTTAAACCCTAAACCATATCCCTACACCCTCTACCCTCAACAGTATACCTTAAACCCTAATCCCTCAACCCTTAAACCCTCAACCCTTAACGCTTAATCCCTGAAACCTTAAACCCTTAAACCCTTAAACCCTTAAACCCTTAAACCCTAAACCCTTGACAACTAGATACCTTTAAACTCTTAAACCTTAAATGCTTAAAACCTATACCCTATACACTTAACGTTGTACACTCAACTTTGAACATTATCCCTCAACCTTAAAACCTCTACCCTATACCCTATACACTCAACCCTATAATTATGCCCTAAACCATCATCCCTCATCCATATGCCTTATACCCTCAACCTTAAACCCTGAATCATATATCTTAGACACTCAACCTTGATTATTATCCCTCAACTATAAAATCTCAACCCTCTACCCTATACCCTCAACCATATACTTAAGCCCTAATCCCTCAATCCTCAACCCTATACCTTAAACCCTGAAACCTACACCCACAAACCATCATCCCTATACCATATAACCTCGCCCTTATACCCTAAACACTGAATATTATCCCCAAATTGTAACCCTCTACCCTCAACCTATTACATAAGCCCTAATCTCTTAACCCTCAACCCTATACCTTAAACCCTAAACCTAAAAACCTTAACCCTCAACCCTATAACCTAAACCCTAAACCTAATACCCTAAACCCTATACTGAATATCCTAAAGCCTAATCCCTATACCCTATACACTTAACCCTATACCCTCAACCCTAAACACTATCCCTCAACCCTCAACACTATACCTTAAACCCTAAACCCTACACCTTAAACCCTCATCCCTATACCATATACCCTCAACCTTATAACCTAAACCCTGAACATTATCCCTCAACCCTATACTTAAATGCTAAACCCTACATTCAACCTTGTACCCTAAACCTTAAACCCTCAAACCTAAACCTAATACCCTCAACCCTATACCCAATATTCAAAACCCTAATCCATATACCCTATACACTTAACCCTATACCTCAACCTTGAACACTATCCCTCAACCCTCAACCTTATAGTATAAAACCTAAACCCTACACCCTCAACCCTCATCCCTATACCCTATACTACCAACCTTATACCCTAAACCATGAACATTATCTCTCAACCCTATACTTAAACGATAAACCCTACACTCTCAACCATTAACCCTATACTCTATACCCTAAACTATACAACCTAAACCCTAATCCCTATACCCTATACATTTTAACCATATACCATCAACCCTCAACCCTATACCTTAAACCCTACACCCTACACCCTCATACCTATACCCTATATATAAAGCTTATACCCTCAACCCTTAACCCTATATTAAACCATAAACCCAAAACCCAATACCCTCAACCCAATACCCTCAACCCTATACCCAATATCCTAAACCATAATCCCTATATCCTATACACTTAACCCTATACCCTCAACCTTGAACACTATCCCTCAACCCTCAACCCTATACCTTAAACCCTAAACCCTACACCTTCAACCCTCATCCCTATACCCTATACCCTCAACCTTATAACCTAAATCTTAAACATTATCCCTCAACCCTATAATTAAACTCTAAACCCTATATTCAACCTTGTACCCTAAACCCTCTATCCTAAACCCAATACCCAATACTTCAAGCTTATACCCTAAACCCTAAACATGATCCCTCAACCCTCAATCCTCAACCCTAAACCTTATACCTAAAACCTAAACCCTACATTCAACCTTGTACCCTAAACCCAAAACCCTTAACCATATACCTAATATCATAAATCCTAATCCCTATACCGTATAAACTTAACTTTATACCCTCAACCCTATACCTTAAACCCTAAACCCTACACCCTCAACTCTCATCCCTATACCCTATAAACTTAACCCTCATCTCTCTTCCTCCCTCCTTTCTCTCTCTCTCTATATCACCTCTCTCTCTCTCCCTCCCTCCCTCTTTCCCTCTCTAATGCCTATACCTAATACACTTAACCTTATACCCTCAACCCTATACTTAAACCCTCAACCCTACATTCAACCTTGTAACCTAAACCCTCAACCCTATACCAAATAGACTAAACCCTAATCCGTATACCCTATACCCAATATACTAAACCCTAATGTCTATACCCTATATACTTAACCCTATACCCTCAACCCTAAACACTATCACTCAAACCTCAAACCTATACCTTAAACCTTAAAACCTACACCTTCAATCCTCATCCCTATAACCTATACCCTAAAACCTAAACATTATCCCTTAACCCTATACTTAAACCCTAAACCCTGCACTCTCAACCCTTAACCCTATACCTTATACCCTAAATGCTACACACTAAATCCTATACCCAATATCCTAAACCCTAATCCCTATACCCTATACACTTTAACCTTATACCCTTAACCATCAACCCTCAACCCTATACTTAAACCTCAACCCTACATTCATTCTTGTAACCTAAACCCAATACCCTCAACCCTATACCGAATATCCTAAACCCTAAACCCTAAACCCTAAACCCTACACCTTGAACACTATTCCTTATACACTTAACCCTATACCCTCAACCCTGAACACTATCCCTCAACCCTCAACCCTATACCTTAAACCCTCAACCCTAAACCCTAATCACTCATCTCTATAACCTATACCCTTAACCTTATACCCTAAACCCTAAACATTCAACTTTGTACCCTACACCCTAATCCCTAAACCTATTACCCTCAACCCTATAACCAATATCCTAGACCCTAATCACTATACCTTATGCACTTAACCTTATACCCTTGAAACCCTGAACACTATCCCTCAACCCTCAATCCTATACCTTAAACCCTAAACCCTACACCTCAACCCTCATCCCTATACCCTATACCTAAAGCTTATACCATAAACCCTAAACATTATCCCTAAACCCTACATTAAACCTTGTACCCTAAACCCTAAATACTAAACCCTCAACCCTAAACCCAATACCCTCAACCCTATACCCAATATCCTAAACCCTAATCCCTATACCCTATACACTTAACCCTATACCCTCAAACCAGAACACTATACCTCAACCCTCAACCCTATAACTTAAACCCTAAACCCTACACCTTCAACCCTCATCCCTATACCCTATACCCTATACCCTCAACCTTATAACCTAAACCCTGAACATCATCCTTTAACCCTATACTTACACCCTAAACCCTAAACCCTCAATCCTTAACCCAATACCCTCAATCCTATACCCAATATTCTAAACCCTAATCCTTATGCCCTATACACTTAGCCCTATACCCTCAACCCTATAACTTAAACCCTAAATCCTACACCCTCAACCCTCATCCCTATACCCTATACCCTCAACCTTATACCCTAAACCCTAAATATTATTTCTCAACCATATACTTAAACGGTAAAACCTACACTATCAAGCCTTAACCCTATACCTTGGACCCTAAACCCTATACCCGAAACCCTATACATAATATCCTAAACCCTAATCCCAATACCCTATGCACTTAACCTTATACCCTCAGCCTTGAACATTATACCTCAACCCTCAACCCTCAAACTTATACTTAAACCCTAAACCCTACATTCAACCTTGTACCCTAAACCCTAAACCCTAAACCCTCAGCCCTAAACCTAATATCCTCAACCCAATGCCCTCAACCATATACCCAATATCCTAAACCCTAATCCATATACCTATACACTTAACCTTATACCCTCAACCCTAAACCCTCATCCCTCATCCCTATATTCTATACCCTCAACTGTTTACCTATTATCCTAAACCCTAATCTCTATACCCTATACACTTAACCTTATAACCTCAACCCTATACCTTAAACACTAAACCTTACACCCTCAACCCTCATAGGGGGAGAGAGAAAGAGGGGGGAGGGAGGGATTTCAGAGAGAGAGGGAGGGAGGGAGGGAAAGGGGAGATAAAGATAAGTAGAGAGGGAAGGAGAGGTACATATACATGAGAGATAAAGAGTAGATAAGGAAGGACAAATGGAAGGAGAGGTATGGAGGGAGATGCAGGTAGAGAGGGATAGGTGAGATAGAGAGAAGTAGAGAGAGATAGAGATAGAGGGAAGGAAGGGAGAGATAAAGAGGGATAGGTGAGATAAAGATAAGTAGAGAGAGAATGGTGATATATAGAGAAGGAGAGAGTTATAGAGAGGGAAAGAGAGAATGGTGATATAGAGAGGAGAGAGTGAGAGAGAAAGAGGGTGAGGGAGGAGGGAGAGAGGTAGAGGGATGTAGAGGAGAGATGGAGAGTAGATAGGGGAAAGGTAGGGATGGAGACATAGGTGAGAGAGAGAGAGGATTAAAGGAGATAAAGATAATTAGAGAGGGAATGAGATGTAGAGAGAGATAAGTAGAGAGGGAATGAGGGAGGGAGGGAGATAAGTGAGTTAGAGAGGTGTAGAAAGAGTGGTAGGGAGTGATGGATGGAGAGGTAGGTAGAGAGGTATTAGGGAGATAGAGAGTAGAGAGGGAAGGATAGGGAGAGGTATGGATGGAGAGAGTAGGAGGTGAGATAGAGAGTAATAGAGAGAGTGGTAGGTTGTGATGGATAGAGAGGTAGGTAGAGAGGGATAGGGGAGATATAGATAAGTAGAGAGGGAGGGAGAGAGGGAGGGATATGTATAAGTGAGGGAGAGAGAGGTGAGATAGAGAGAATAGAGGGTGATGGAAGGAGAGGTAGGTAGAGCAAGGGAAAGAGGAGATAAAGATAAGTAGAGGTAAGGAGAGGTAGAGAGAGAGGAGAGACAGAGAGAAGTAGAGGGAATGAGGGAGGGAGGGAGAGGTAGGGAGGGAGAGAAAGGTGAGATAGAGAGGTGTAGAGAGAGAGTGGTAGGGTGTGATGGATGCAGAGGTATGTAGAGAGAGGGATTGGGAGATAGAGAGTAGATAGGGAAGAAGAGAGGGAGAGAGAAGTATGGAGGGAGAGAGAGGGAGGTGAGAGAGAGGTGAGATAGAGAGAAATAGAGAGAGTGGTAGGGAGTGATGGAGGGAGAGGTAGGTAGAGAGATAGGGAAGATAGAGAGAGAGGGGGGAAGGAGGGATGGAGGGAGATAGAGATAAGTAGAGAGGGAAGGAGGGAGGGAGCAAGAGAGAAGTGAGATACAAAGAATTAGAGGGCAAAGGATGGAGAGAGTGAGAGTCAGATAAAGGGATGAAGATAGTGAGAGAGAGGTCTATAGTGTAAGGGATAAAAAATAAGTGAGATAGAAAGAGAAATAATACAACTTGCTGATTATTGAAATTTAACCTCCTAATTACTAAAATTTGACTTGCTGATTACTGAAATTTGTGAGATCTTCCAAAAACTAGAATATGCATTATAACTCCTAGAGATCTGAAACCACTCTCAAACAACTTGAAACTATATACATGAAATAAAACTTAAACGTCCATATGTAAATGTCAACTTATACTTAAATGTTTATTTCATGTATATAGTTTCCCTCAAAGATAACAAAAAGAAAGAAAAAAAAATCAATGTAGACCAAAATGTGAGCATGTTATAACGTGCTCACATTTTGTCAATGCATTCACAAAACATGAGCACATTATAATGCGCTTGTGTTTTGTCAATTTGCGTGAACAAATAGCATGAGCGTGTTATAACACACTCGTGTTTTGTCTTTCTTTGGGAATACCCAAGCCTGTGGCTTGTATTTTCTTTGGATTTCCAACCCAAAGACTTGGAGGGCCTTCCCAACATCCAAAGACATGTTTTTGCATATTCTACAAAATTTCACATAATCTCGTTCATGCTAACTATCAAGTTTGCATGTGTTTCAATTTCGAACAAATCGAACACCTGGGTAATGTTAGGATCTCTCTTAGCTATCTAATGATGTAATTTTTTCACATTTTGACAATGTTAAGCCTTTGATCTATAATTTTTTTTGTTTGTGTGTCTATTTTTTGGAAAAAAACTAGTGTTTGGTGTTTTTTTTGTTATAAATTAACCGTTCATCGAAATTTCAAATAAATTACATTTTTAGAAACTAGAATCCATTCTACACATACTAAAAAAAATGATTTTCAATTAGTTTTCAAAATTCATAGGGGTAGCATGACCAAAATTCTATTTTTTTCAGGAAGTGTCCACTTTGAAAATTACTAAAAAATCAAATATTCATTAAAAAATAATCAGAAAAATCAGGCATAAACTACATACCGTTAGCTAATTTTTCACTGAAGTGATTTTAAAAATACTAAAAAAAAGTTATCCTTTTTAGGGAGCCACAAAAGTTGCTATGTTATGTTTTTTTGACAAAAACACCACCAGTTTTTGTGGCCCCCTCTATTGAACCCCTTAATCTCTAACATTTAAAAAAAAAATAGTAGTTTAGAAAGTAGACTTGGAGCACTATGATCCTTCTTTTTGTTGCATCTCAAAATTTTGAGTGTAACTATCCTCAATTTCACGTCCAAGGTCAGTATTTCCTGATTTCAGAAAAAAGTGGCCACTTAAGACCCCTTTTTGGCCCCCCATCTTTTTACACTTACCCAAATGAAAAATGAAAAATGAAATTTGGAGATAATAAACTAAACCTTTTTATCCCCCCAACTTAGTTTTTCTATTTGTCCTCAAGTAGCAGGTACCGAAAGGATGAAGAAGATAAATTTTTAAAGACTAGATATTTGATATAATAAATTTCAATGTGTGTATGATTTTGAAGTTGAATGAAAATCAATATGATTTAATGTCAATTATAGTTAATAACAAGAAAAGTACCTATGATGTTGTAGTGATGGAAAGGTGGTGTGTGCGAATGGAATTGTGTGCCATCATGCAACTACGAAGAAAAGGATTTAAAATAATGGTAATTTAATTTTAAGTACTACAAGAAGATGTGTTGGAAAAGGAGCTTGGTGTGATGCTTGCATGTGTCTAATAAATTTGAATGTTGGAAAGGAAATCTATGAAAAGTATGGAATTAGTAATGATGGGATGAAATGTTGCATGATACACATGGTGGAGTGGAGTTGCTACATATCAAAATGATAAAGGTTATATGTAACAATAATTGCTAGCAACTATGGGTGTAGTGGTAGTGAGTTGGATGTAACTGTTATGAGTAGCATAAAAACATGTCCCTATTTATAAATGTTGCTATAGGTCCATGAACATCTTTTGTTGTGCACGTCCAAAAATAACTATCGGTGATGATATCTTGTGTATGTTTGTGCATGTGAGATGTTATTGTTGGACTTTATACCTATTACACATTAGTAGGTGAGTTGGTTGGCTCCTCTACTAATGTATCACTTGATGTGTCATCCTTTTCTATAAGTGTGGCATATAATTCTAGATTGAACTATTGTAGATTATGTAAGAACTTCTTTTGCAACGGTTTTTTGTAAAGATAGAGTCTATGGCTATTGACCAATAGTGAGAATTTGACTAAATCTATGGTAGTTAACTGAACCACTCCATTTAGAAAAACATGCTTAATTTCATGTAGGCCAAGCCACCTTGTCTTTAGTTTGCCTTTGTGGTCTTTATACTTGGAAACATATAGCAATGCACAATCACTTGCATTGAATTCCTCAGTTTTAATGAATTGTTCATGCCATCTGATATGTTGCTTCTACATAATTTTTGTATGGTGAATGGATTCCATCCCGATTTCATCCAAATCATTAAGACTATGTAGTCTTTCCTATTGTACTTCTGATAGGTCCATTCCAAGTTCTACTGTTGTACGAAGTGTTTTATGTTCAAACTCAATTGGAAGGACAATTTTTTTCCCATACACCAATTCATATGGTGTGAACCTTGTTGTGGTCTTTTAGGTTGTCCTATATGCCCAAACTACTTGTGGGAGTCTTGTTACCCAATCCTTTCTGTGTAGTTGAACTATCGTGGTTAGAATACCTTTTATCTATTTGTTTGTAACTTCTACTTGCTCATAAGCTTGTGGATAGTAGGGGGTTGATTTATGATGCCTAATTTCATACTCCTTGACTAACTTTTCAATCAAATCAAAAGTAAATTGAGGTTATTGGTCAATGACTATCTTTTTAGGAACATCGTACCTGGTGAAGATTTCTTCATAAAGGAATTTGGCAACATTTCCATCCCTTGTAAATTGTAGTGCTTTCACCTCCACCCATTTCGTGAGATAGTTTGTGTAGACTAAAATGTATTCTTTATTATTAGATGTTGGGGCTATTGGACCAATAAAATCTAATCCCACTTATCAAATTGTGCAATGTCCAATTTTGGTTGGAGGGGCATTTCATCACTCTAAGTAGGTCTTCCCATCCTTTGGCATCTTTCACATCCTCTGGTATATTTAACCACATCTTTGTGAAGTGTAGGCTAGTATTAACTAGTGGTTAAGATTTTTTAAGCTATCCTCTTGGCTGCAAAGTGACCATAAGGCTCATCATGGAAAAACTTAAGAATATCACAGACTTCATCCTCTTTGATGCATCTTCTCATTATGTTATCAAGACCTGTATAAAAGAGATAACTAACCACCCATGAATAAGGGAAGTTGCGTTCTACCAAATGGCACCTTTCTCTAGGTAAGAGATGTGGTGGTGTTCTCCTTGCAACTAAATAATTAGCTATATGTTTGCACAAGGAGAGATAAAAAATGTTTATTTGGAAAGGATTCATCCACCACTTCTTCTATTGATTTGATGTCCAGCCTTGAAACGAAATAAACTACTACATTTTCTTTTCCTGATTTATCCACAATGGTGATCAAATTATTTTATTAACAATAACCATCTAACAATCCTCCCCCCAACCACTGGTTTTTTCATCAAATATCTTATGGATGTGTGGTATGTATGAATAAAAATAGAGTATCTACTGATGTAATATCTAAATTTTTTAATTGTATAGACCATTTCTAACATTTCTCTTCTCAATAACTGTATAGTTAAGCTCAACAACCTGAAGGTTTTTATTGATATAGTAGATTGCATACTCTAAATTTACTTCCTTTTGTCCTAGGCCAACACTTATGGAAAAATGAAAAGCATTTATATGCATGTGAAAATGAATTGTCTAGTTAGGTGCCCTCAAGATAGGGGTCTTTGTAATAATTGTTTTGAGGGCTTCAAAATCTTCTTGGTAGGCATGTGTCAAATCAAATTCAATATCCTTAGAGAGGAGGACAAACAATGGGGTTGATATCTTACTGAAATCTTTTATAAACCTGCTATAGTACCCTACATGGTCAATGAAACTCCTAACATATTTTTACTTTTGGGGAATAGGCAAAGTCAAAATCACCTCTATTTTATTAGGGTACACATGTATCCCTTTACTAGACACAAAGTGTCCCAAGACCACTCCTTCAGTCATCATCATGAAGCATTTTTCATGATTTAAAGAGAGGTTGTGATCTTGACACCTTTGAAGGAATTTCTCCAAATTAGTCAATGATTCCTCATAAGAGTTCCCATAAGTGGTGAAATCATTCAAGTAAATCTCCATGGAATCATGTGCAAAATCTAAGAATATGCTTAAGATTGCTCTTTGAAATGTTGTCGTGGCATTAATTAATCCAAATGGTAAAACTAAATAGGCATATGTCTCCCATAAGCAAGTAAAAGTGGTCTTGTCCTAATCTTCTAGAGCTATCATTATCTGGTTATACCCAGTGAATCCATCTAGGAAGGAGAAATATTTCTTATTTGCTAGTGAATCCAACACTTGATCAATAAAAGGAAGAGGAAAGTTGTCCTTCATTTTTTTTGCACTTAACTCCTTGTAATCTACACATATGCTCCATTTACCTCCTTTATTGACACAATCACTAATGGGGAAACCTATTGACTGTCTAATATAGGATTAATGAACCTTGCATCCAAAGTTTTTTGTATATCTATCTTGACTATGTCACACAAAACTGGGTTCATTATCCTCTGTGGTTGCCTAACTAGCTTGTAGCCTTCATTAATATAAATTTTGTGCATGCATAGGCTAGGATCTATGCTTTTCATATCATGACAATCCCATGCAAATTTTGTTGTGTGTGCTTGTAGCATTGTGATTAGTGCAAATTGTTGGGAGAGTTTCAATTGATTATTGACATTTAGAGTTCTTCCATGTGTGATTTTCATGGTTAGGGCAGAAGTCATAACATAAGTAACATCCAATCTTGTCAAATTGAGATTGCAACTATGGGGAAGTAGTGTATGGAAAATCTAAAAAGTAGAATAAGAGGCATTTGCAGGTATGATATTGTGTAAAGGGCAATGCTAGCATGCCAAACAATAGTGTTGTTGTGTGAACCTACCATAAGAATTCTGCATGATTTGAGAAAGGACTTCATCTTTATCCTTTATTTCAATCATTGGACTACACTTTATGGTCATGAGTGTTTGTAAAGAGTATTGGTCATCTTCTTCAAGCGTAGGCCATACAGTTTGTTCTAGGTTTGTATGTGGGTAAAGGACCATTTTTTTAGTTATATTCACATTGGAAATTATCATGTTGTTAGACCTACAACTAATAAATGCATCTGGAATGGCTAACCATGGTCTTTCTAAGATTAAGGGGTAGCTTGAAAGTTTTTCTTTAGGTTTTAAAACTATAAAGTCTACTAGATATTCCCATGAATCTAGTATTACAAGCAAATCCTCTATAATGCCCTTTGGTTTGATAATTGACCTATCTGCTAATTGTAGAACAATAGGTGTGGGTTGGAGATCCATCAATTGAATTTGTTGCATGGTTTCTCCAGTCATTACATTGATGGTTTCTCCTAGGTCAATTAGGGTGTTTTTGATGAGAGTGTCATTAATTTGAACATCTACTATAGGGATCCCAAGGTTTTTATATTTTGGAACAACTATATTGCCTAACATGATGTCAACAAGTTGTCCTAAGACATGAACAATCAGGGAGTCTTTCTTTTTTTTGGATGATTTTTAAGGCAAACATATCTCATAGTGTTTGTGTATATAGGTTATTTCTTAATGGCTTGAATCAGGGGCACTTTTATACAAACATTCCTAAGTTGGCTCAATAGATTAGATTCAGGTTCAATATGCGATTTCTATGGTGTTAATCACTTTGGAAATGATGGTTTCAGACTAGTGATGTTTTGTGGCTTACCTTTTTCATGTTGCTTTGTTTGATTATCAATGGTCTCCACTGTTGGCTCCTGATTAGTAAGCTTTATAAAGTGAGGAGATGATGGCCCAATAAGCATCCTTCCTAAAAAAAGGTGGACATTACTCACCTCAACCCCATAGGTTGGGCATTGGATGGTGTTTAGTATAATCCTACTAAACGGGCTTCTTGTTAGGGTTTGGTGTAGGTTGAGCCAATAAAAGAGGTGCTATAGGCTTTATTGGGGATGCAATGGTTGGATTTGGAATTATAACAGGTTACTATGGTTAAAAATATTTTTGTGGCTGTAGGTAACCAAATTTTTGGTGTTTCCATTGTTGGTTCCCATGCCATTGTGGTGGCCATTGGTTTTGCGTGGGTTGCCATTGAGAATTGTAAGTTGAGGCTTGATAAATTTGTGGTGGCACATCCCCTACTATGGAGCCTAATTCGGTGCTTAGGTCACTGGCCATGATTGACTCTACATGTTATTCTAAGGTTGATTGTTCCAATTAGAGAATTTTGTATTCCCCACAAGAAAGGATATATTATAAGAAAAGGAATCTTGAAGCATATCTTATCTATGTTGCCATGAATTACACTTATCAATGTAGAATATTTTCCCCCCCTCATCCTCTAGGGTTTGAAATTCGGGTCTCCCTTGATTCTCTTTAAAAATGTTGGAAAGCTTCCTACATGTACAATTTACCCTCTTCTGACAACAATATGGGCAATATTCAATACGAACTACCTTTTCTTCCTCTTGGTTCTTTTTGATGTGAAAGGTATCTAATTGGGTAGCTAGGTGGTTGATTATGTCCTCCTTCATGTTGGACAAAAGGTTTTTGAGTTTCATCCTAGAGAATTCAATGGATTTTTTATTAGAAGAGAAGGTTATATCAACCTTGGTCTTCTTCATGGATGTCCTTTAATAATTTCTGCATACTTAGCGAATTTCCTCAAAAGGTAATTGAGAAATATCCCCTGTCACTATGAGGTTTAGAGCCTATTCTAGTGTGATTTATTTAGACATAATTGAAACCTTTCCACATAATCCTCAAGTGGCTCATCTTTCCTTTGTGACATCCTAAAGGTGTCATCTCTCTTTTGGTTTGTCCCTTTGTAATAATATTAGTACTTCTACAAGATTTTAGCTTTCATTATCTCCCAATTGGGTATTGCATTCCTTCCTAACCCCTTAAACTATCACAAAGCAACATATTTTAATGTGTATGGAAAGAGTTTCAATATATAAGCATCTATTTTGTAATCATAGATCTTTGGTAACCAATCCATAGAACTTTGTCAAGGTTGAGTGGGGTATATTCTTGAGAGCAATGATCCTTTCTTGGTTTGTAATTGGAAACTCAAATGCAACATGTTCTGTTATATTTTCAGTCACTTCCTCTACCATAGTGTTAAGATGCCTTATGGGGGTATCCCCTAAGTATGGAGTAGGTATTGGTGTGAGGGGTTGTTCTATATCATTGATTCCATCGATAGGTTCTTTGTCTACACTAATATCTTCAAATTATTCATGGGCTGAAGGAAGAAATCTTCCCAAAGCATCTGTTTGCCTCCACATACAATAGTTTCTTGATTTTTAAATGGTTGTCCCTACACACTGTTAGTGAATAGTTCTTGGTTGATTTGTGAGTGTTTATTGATCCTAATACTAGAAATGAAAACTTGTTAGTCTATAAAACTAATGAAAGTAAATTTAATACATAAATAGGAATTCTAAACTTAGCACCATCCTCAACAATGATGCCAAAAATGTAGAGCTTCCCCTAATGTCTAATTAATTGATGTAGATCATCATAAATATAATATAATGGACCTACATATCCCCAAATTAATTAGTTCATTATACAAGAGTATTTATTAAATTTTCAACCAGAGAGTCATAGACTTTAGATGATGCTGACACTATATATGCATTCAAGAATCCTAAACTTCCTATATCGGCTGAGTGTAGGTGATTGAATAGGAATAAACTCATCAAAAGCTTCCAACTAAATATAACTCATCTAAAGAACATGGTAAGAAAAAAGATAATTATTGTTAACTACTACAGGTACCTATCATTTATGACTGTAATTGATGACTATTTATGTTGCAACATGTCCTAATTCAACTAATTACTCAATAATTTTAAACACAATGTAGCATTCAATATAATGTAAACTAGAAACTATAAATTAGAAACTACAATGCATAATTTAATTAATCATCTAAACTAATGTGGCTTTGTAGTACCTCAAGTGGCCTTTGCTTGAGCTATTGCATCCATAACATATTTTAAAATTACTTAAATCAAGAAAACATGCAATTGAAATATCGTCTCCATTATATTCTAATCATACATAGAGTTTTGAATAGGACATAAAAAAAATCCAATTCAATCTAATTTATGCAAAAATCTAGTTGTTGGGCTTCTCAATAGAGCACCCTCGTATACAGGGTATGTGAGAGTCTACTTATTCATAAACTATATAAACAAACTAAAATAAAATATCAAATATCCCATGAAATTAGGAAGATGACTAGGTCCTTTAACTTCCCAAAAATGACAACTAATGAGAGCAAGAGTGTAGAATTTGAATAAGGATTCTACATCATTTAAGATAACCGTTATAACTTGGGAATTTTCCCAATAGGGAAGCCCTTATTATAAATGCTATTCCTTATTGGAACAAACTTCTTCCTCCTCCATAATTTATTGAAAATATGGAATGACACATGTTCATTCATGTTCATGTCCTCAGATCATCACCTACATATTATTCTAGGAATATGCACATGTTGTAGTAGATTAACTTTTTTAGCCGTGTTGAACTGTCATCCTTTTGTTGTGGGTTGACATGTTCTTCACTGTAGAGGTTAGTCTTATTTCCTTAGGCATTTATTTGTTAGTAACTATGATCAATCATGAAAAGGTACTAAGAACTCTGCCTAAACTCATAGTCATACAAAGTTAAAGTATATGAAATTTTTTTGGTAATGTCTTTTGAATTTTAATAGAAATGAGACAAAAACATGAAACTACAACAAGGAAACTGGACTTTCTTATGGCTCATCACATGCAACCTAATCCTAGACACCATTATTTTATTTTTTGGAGAATTTTACCTCTTTAATAGGGAGAAAACTAATTTTACAAGGATAAATCACCTTCCATGACATTCTACCTCATTTACTCTTTCCTTTCCCCCTCTTTGATCATGTAAGCTAATGCTAAATATCATTATTTTTAGTTTGTGGAGAATTTTTGATCTCTTCAATAGGGAGAAAACTAATTTTTCAAAGAGAAATCATCTCAACCTTCTTATGAGGTAACTTCCTAGCTCAAAATGATCTTCAATTCAAGTTCTTTTCTCAAGAATATGGAAGCTTGATATCAACCATAGTGAAATCTATGAAGGAAATATGACCAAAGGATTTATTTGTTGGCACCGCTTCCATTGAAATTAGATATAGGATTATTGTTGAATTCCATTAGGATTCCAACAAGTTTTTGTCCTCTAACTTGGAAGAGACAAAGAAGAAATTAAAGTAGGTTATTGCTAAGATAACTTGTTTATATAAGTAGATTGAACAAGAGAATCATGCAACAAGGATCCATAAGTAGGATATCAATGGTTCACATGTAATAGATACTCACTTATAATAATACCACTTATCTATTTATATTAGCTATTTATAAGAAAATGAATGAGAAACTTGAATACAATCAAAATAAATGAGGTAAATTCATCAAAGAAAATGACACACTAAAATAAAATTTGAAAAGTAGAAGAAAATCATAAAAAATAAAGTATAATAGAAACTACATACCAAATAATGAGTGAAATCCACTTACCCTACTAATAAGGGACAATACTTATATAAGGCTCCTATTTGAGTGTTTCTTGATATGAGATGATCTTTGAAAATGGATTAAACAAGCTCAAGCACTCCTTCCTACCTTGAAAGCATAATGTTATGCTTGGTAGATTGAGGAAAATGAATTTATTTATCCACTATAACAGGCTTCAAACCATGTATTAATTATTTTTTGAATCCTATATTGCTTCAATATAGCCAAATAGATCACCCAAGTTTTTAGATACACTGAGTAGACTGATTCCTACTTGAAAATCTTGAAGCTAGTATAGGATAAAATAGAAGATTCTCAATTGAATCTAGAGTTTTAATTGAAAAATATCTTTCATCCCATTGGAATGACATCTATCATTCCATCTACATTGTGGGAGCCTACCAAATGGTATTGTATATGAAAGTATAAGATATGATTAATCTACAAGACCGACCCACCAATCCCAAGGAAAAATATTTTTTTAATGTTTTAAGTCCCTTGAATACTTTGAGAATAGAGATGACGCAACCTTCATTGATTTGTAAGATTTCAAGTTCTTTACTTCCATCAACCTTTCCTCCAAGTTTGGTCTCTTAAATTATTTTTCACTCCTCATGGTTGATACATGTGAAGCTATGGTGACCTTGATCAATGACCTTAGATTATCTAACCAAATTAAGCAAGAGAAGCATGGAACCAAGATCCCTAAGTAGGATACCAATTATTCATATATAGTAGTTACTCAATTTTGAGACAACCACTTAGATATTTAGAATAAAGTGAGCATAAAAATTTGAAGAAAACACAAAATAGGGTCATATTCATCAATTGAAAGGCCTCACACTAAAAGAACATTTGGGAGGTAGAGTAGACATAAAAATGCAGAGTATGTATCAAATACATCCTAAATCATGAGTGAAATATACCTACATAACCAAATAAGAGTCAATAATTCTACAAGGATACTATTTGAGTGTTTCTTGGTTGGAGATGATATTTAAAAAAAAAAAAATCAAATCAAGAAATACTTCTTACCTTGAAATTATAATATTTTGATTGGCGAGGAAAGACAAATGACATGATTTATCCATTACAACATGAGCTTTCTCATTAGGAATAAATTATTTTTGGATCCTTAATTGCTTTAAGGTAGACAAATTTGTCACCCAAGTGTTTTGCTACATTGACTAGATTGATTCTTGCTTGGAAATATTAAAGTTAAAACAAGAAAATTAAGGATAATTCTTAATTTATGCTGGAATTTTAATTGACAAATCTCTTCCATCTCATTGGGATCAGGTTTATATTTCTCTCTACACCATGGAATCCTACTAAGAGGTATTATCTAAGGAAGTAGAAGATATGACTACTCTACAAGACTAGTCAACCAATGCAAAGGAAAATGATTTTCTTAAAGTTTTGAGTCCCTGTAGTTCTTTGAAAAGAAAGATTGATGTAACCTTGATCAAGTGAAAATATTTCACATTCTATTCTTTCATCAAATTCACCTCCAAGGTTGGTTGCTTAAAGCATTTTTCACTTCTCTTGGGTGATACTTGGGAAGATCTAGTGTCCTCGATTAGTGCCCTACCACATCAACCAATTTATTTATTCTTAATAAATTATCAACTTCCCAAAAACACCATTTGCACTTGATGGGAACCACTTTTTAGGTTCTAGTTGTTGCTAGCATTGACCAAATATAGAAATGAAAAAAATTAATTAATTTTTTTATTGATATTATCAAGTATAATATGTTCTTTGTAATCCACAAATTCACTCATTAATATCATTTAAAAATACTAGAAATGAAACATAATTTGCACATATGAAAGAGATCATTTGTTTAATCTAGTCAAGATTTAATTAGCAACCCTAAGGATACTCAATTTCCCAATAACATTCCAAGTATAATAAAAATGTATACATTATCTCTACATCATGTGTGTTTTGAAAGCAAGGAAAATGAGTAAATGGTGCTTCAATGCCATGAGATTCCAAATTTTTGTAAGCTCCCCTAGAACTATGAGTGAATCTGATAAATGTTTCCCAATAGGACCTCATAAGTTCCTATATTTTTTCACCTATATTTCTCTTTAGAGATTTTTTTATCTAGTTCTTGTTGCAATGACAAAAGCCATCTCAAAGAATCAATGTAGAGAGGGATACTAGTTGGAACTCTCAAAAGTGCCTTCCCTTTTCATAAGGGCTTAGTCTTGGGATTAAGGTGTCTCAACATTAGAGAGTCCCATGATTAAATAATCAGTTTATTTTCCCCTATGTTGCTGATTTAATTTATTAAATGCAAAAATATAAGTTTCTAAGTTGCTAAGGCACTTTGTGGGACCTAGCAGTGAGTTGGCTTCCTACATGCAAGGTGCAAAGTGAGAGAATGTGACACTTGTCACATGGGCACTCCTTTGGGAAGAGGAAAATGTTTAAACCTCTTAAATATGTGTCATGTTGACATGTTGCATTCTATTTTCCAAGTTAGCACTTGGTGGGGTCCGCTTGTGAGCACATTCCTTCTTTGGAGAAAGGGAAGCATCAAAGAGTGACACTTATCACCTAGACACTCATTCTAGATATTTTCATTGTGAATTATTCAAGGTGTGCCATGATTCCATGTGACATTGGTTTGAAGAGTTCACTCATGCTCGAAAAGGAATGTTGCTAAACAAAGTCTGAGTTGTCACTGGAAGTGACTAGGAGTCAAAGATAAGTTATATTTTGGTAGCAAAGCTATATTTTCTCCATGGGTACACCTTTCATGTGAGGTTACTTGATTTTGGTAGTTGCACACCTTGCATGTGGTTGCATGTTATTGCATGTTTATTTGGTTTCTTTTTGGGTAAGTAGGAACTCATGCATGCTATCGATTTTAGTTTGCATGCATGTCGAGCCTGTGGGAATGACACTTGGCATTGTCGTATGCCCATGTATGTGTAAAATAAATATGTTAATGACTTAGTGCATTGTGTGATATTGATTATAAATTTTTGAGATACCATTATACCGTCAGATTCACTTTAGACGTTGTATCACAGTGTATCAACACTTGCAAGAGCATAGACTCTAAAAGTTGCATTGTAATTATTTTTACTGTAATACAATTGAATTTTCCTTTGGTGTGTGGGTTTTTTCCTAAAAATATTTTCCCATGTAAATTTTGTGTCTTATGGTTTAATTCTTAAATATGAAAATAACTTAAATGAATGTGCAATCTTAAATGAAACTGTAGTCCTTGAAATATTTGAAACAAAGCTTTGCAACCCTCTCCAGAAGATTTGCATTAGGAAGGTTGTTTCCACACTTTTCTTTCCTTTCACTTAGTTATTCGTCACATTGGATAACACAAGTCAAAAATAAACAACCCTTTATCAATAGCCTAAACATATTTATCGAAATTAATCAACATTATTCCAATGTTGTTGAAATATTTCAAACTCAAATTTTTGGCTAGTATATGTCTCATTGCCTTCATCTCCCCAAAATCAAGTGATATCTTCTAGGAAAATATATTTGGTAGCTTGTTCAAGTTGGCCTTGATGTGTATTTATTGTTCTATTGATCCAACCATCAGTATTATTTGTGGTTTTTCCTTCATAGGCAATTAATTGTAGATCTAAGGAAGAAACCACACATCCTATAACACTTCCTTGAACATGGCCCCACATCAACTAAATCTTTCCTTTTCTCAAGAGGACCATTTAATGTCAAATTTATTATGAATAAAGTGATGGATGGTCTCTACATCCTCAACCATTTTCTCCACCTTTCATCTAAGAGTAAAATGATTAAAAAAAAAAGCAAATTTCATTTTTAGAGGATATGACTCCAATCCCAATGGATGATAATCTAAGATCTCCATTTTTTGAGAAATATGTCCTTGAAAGTAATTAGAAATTTAGTGTTTTGTGCATACTTCCTTATTCATTGAAATATGGTCTATAAGGCCTTCTATTTGAGTAAGAATGATTCTAGATATTGATTTTGTTCCCTTCAATATTAAATTTATTTAAGCATTTGGTTCTCTATAATAATCCATAGGGTCCCCTTCTCTAAGTCTGAGATCTTCTTCATGATATAGTGGCTCTAAGTCTAAGTTATACACACTAATGTATCAAAAAAAAATTCTATAGGTTTTGGTTATTTGGTGAAACTTGTGACTCCTTTAATTTTATTTGGCCAAGTCAAGAGAAAGACATTTTGATAAGAATTCATCATTGAACCAATAATGGAAAAGTTTTTATATTATGGCCCTTCTTCTTGCATGAGTCATGTAGGTATTCTTTTTTATTGTATCTCATGGCTTGCAATGTCCTTTTGATGACTTAGCACCCAAGAAACCACATGATCTATATCCATCTTCAAATACAATGATGTAATGGTTCCCTTTTTAATAACATGGTCATAGTGAGTTCCACTCTTATTTGTTCCTTCTCCCTTTTTCATATATTTTCTAAGAGTATGCTATGTTGATACCCTTTTAGTTACACCAACCATCAGTCTCAAGTAGCATATGATGGTGTGTATAGCTTAGTAATTTTTTATTTTATATGCTACTATGCTTGAAACATTGTGGGTCCCATTCTTTTTATCGTTTTCCCCTCCTTGAGACTTTTTATATTTCTTGTCACACTAGCACAAGCTTTGAGTTGTGCTAGCTATTAATGTAGTGAATGATCTCATGGTGTGGATATTCTTGAGATATCCTTTGTAAAACTCAACTAGATCTTCCTTAAAATATGTTCATATGAGAGACCACTTCTTGTAGTGATGTTGACACAATTTTCTTCTTGCCAAGTTTATTTGACTCTCCAAGTCAATGGTATCAAGTAATGATGGTTATTCTGAACCCACATAAAAATATCTCTCTATTAGCCCATAAATATAGTTGTTAGACCTAAATTCAACACATGCCTCCATCACTCCAACAACCCATTACTATAGCTACCATTAAATATGGAGATCTCTTCTCCATTAGATTTCACAAGCTCCTATAACTATAATATTATAGATGATGCATCCACTTGATAAAGGCCATCGTGGCTCCAAAGAGTAGCAACTAGGTTCCTAACCACCTATGTGCTCTACTTCTAAGCTATCCATTTGGTATCTCATGTCAGCCATAAGGAAGATGATGCATTTCTTATAACATATGACCCTTCCCTCCTCTTATCCCTTATTCTTTAATAAATTATACCAAGTTCTATTTGGTTACCATTGCATAAGAATTAATCTCATTGTTGTATACATATGGTCTTAGTCCCTTTCTAAATTTGATTTGGCTCTTTATGAATAAAGCTACTAGTTTTGGATTTTTTTGTCATATCTTGATTCAAAAAGTGTCTCTTGGTTTTATTTTTTGAATGTATTTATGTTTGTACATGTACTTATGACCTTTAGATGGAATTGAATTATCTATGCATATCACAAGGTTGTTGGTCATGACAATGTCAATTGTAGGAATTATATGCATAAGCAACTTTGTGAAAGTAATTGTAGTTAGCCTTCTCACAAGCATTTTCTATTCATGAAGGAACATTGCTTGTAGCTAAAGAGAGATATTTGGCAATTGATCTTTCATGTATCACCCTATTTTATATTTCTCTATATGTATCTCCCTTCTAATCCTTACCTCTCTTTCTAATCAGTATACTCCTACCCCATTTTATTGTCATTATTAGCTTAGGGTATATTAACCCTTCGATTAGCTTTTATTATGTATTTATTGCTTGTAAACATATTACTATTAGATTAGTAGTAGAATAGAGGAGGACATTGACCTTAACTAGATATTTTAATTAGATTAGTAGTAGAATAGAGGAGGATTGACCTTAACTAGATATTTTCATACAAATTTATGAAAACTATAAACATGCTCACCATAAAATGTTGGAACATTGTGGTCAACATGTTAACACTTTATGTTGGGGTTGGACCCCATCACAAAGTGTTAATTTTCACCAAAATGTGCCAATGATATAATCTCTTCTCAATAGATGTGCAGATTTTCATATTATTGAAGATTATCAAATTCAACAAATCCTTCGGTGAAACATATTGTGATTGCATCTAGTAAGTGATGATGCAAACTTAGGTTTGTGTGGTGAGGAGATTCATAGGTTCTCACTTGTCTATGAGTCTCTAGGTCCTTGATCCATCTCCTTCTTGTGATAACTCTTCCCTCTAGTTACCATAATGTTTATGTGAGAGACAAGTGAACTTATATCATAAAATAATCTATCATCCAATAATGTATCATTAAGTGCAAGGTAATCATGAGATGCAAATGAATAATAATCACAAAGCATATCATCATGAATAATTTGGACAAATGAGATGAAATATCTCAAAATATAAGGAAATATAATGGAAAAGTCCATGAAGAATGATAACTTATAAATGCATGGGTAAAACCTATTTACAGATAATGAAATACCATCGATGTGGAAGAAAGATGCCATGTCATAAAGGATCAAAGGATAGGAACTGATAAATCATGAGAAGACCTAAAAATCCTTGATATGTGTATGGAGATAATCCTAAAATAAGAATCATAAGGATCCATGATAAATGATAGATCACTCAAGAACAATCCATGGTTAGATGGGTAGAGATTTGAATAAAGTTCAACTATAAAAGGTTCAAACCCTTCTATTCAGATGGCTAACTAATATGTGAATTAGACAAGGGATGATATAAATTATAAAATCAATAAATAATCATATTTGAACAATAAACCCTAGAGACACAACAAGGTTGGATAGGGTGGATGGAAGCAAGGTCGTACTATAAGCTACAAACAATAGAAAGATAAAGTTATGAAGCATAAATAGAGAGTGATAATTGAACTATAATCAAATTTAAAGATAAGTAAGATACTCAAAAAAATAAAATTTGGAAAAGCTTAATTTAAAGGATTGAATTGTAACACAAAACCCAAGTGGGTGTAAAATAAGTTGGGCTCACCAAAAAGTAAGAAAAATAAATAATTTTCCTAAATTATCCAACCTAATTATATAAATAAAACTAGTAAGAAAACAATAATCTAGATAAAATATTTGGGTCTAATAATTACAATAAGTGTATGGAAATTAAATGTGAGGTTATGTGTACTTGGCTCTAGAATTGATGATGAAGAAATAGTTTTGATATCATGTTGAATTCATTTGATTCATTGCCACTATCGAGTAATTAATGTTCTCAATCTATTGAATATGTTAGAGTCTATATAGTTTGTGGTTTAATTTGGAGCATCACAAGGCCAACTTTGTGTAGTGTAGACTTGATCTAATGTATGAAATTCATCTATAATGCACAAGATCGATCTATTATAATATGTATCTAAAAGCTTGTTTGCCTTTATCTTTATGATAGTTAATCTTGTTAAGGTGGTGTCTAAGGATACCATAAAGAAATTTGTCAACTTGATAGATGACAAAGTTCTCTTAGATCAAACCACTTTAGCAAGCTAAATCGATGATGATGAGAAATATCAAAGATAGCATATATATCTACATACAAATGATGTCTATGATGATGCATTAAATTTAATTCTCTATTACCCTTCAAAAATCAAAATGTGCTTTAATAATTTTCTCCTTGAATTTGCAAATGAATTAATTGCATATTAAATGTCTTTAGATTTAGTACTATGACATATGAACATGCCATACAAATGTGTTAACTCATCTCATAAAGACTAGTACGAAAGGATACAAGATTGAGCTAGATCAATCATATGCTACTAAAAAATAAAACATAAGAATAAAACAATAATCTCAAGACAAAGATTAAAGATGTAAAAATAAATACGAATGAAAATACAAAATCAAATCATAAATCAAACCAAACACAAGAATAAATGTCACTTATTAAACATTCTACCAAAATAATGACATAGATAAAAGAGTATGAAAAGCCTTAATAAAGTTTGATGGGTGGTATTTGAGTTTCATTTAATATTTTGGGTGGCAAATTTCAATCCTGCTGTTATTAACTAAATGCATCACCTAACAGAACATTCATTTTTATGGTCATAAAAGCACAAGTAAATGCCTGAATAAGAGATTTATCTACTTCTGATGCATTCTCATTTCAGCAACAGTAAAGAGGGTGGAAGATTTTTATTCATATTAAACTCAAATAAAATCTTCTGTACTTTCTGTGGTATATGGCTGCTGATACCATTTAAATGAAGGTCCGAGAAAGTCAGCCTTATAATGAATAGACAAGTAAATATATATTTACATTGATAAAAAAATAAAAGTAAAAAATATTTAATTTAGTTAAACATTATTTTACTTCAAAACTATTTTAAATTTTTATTCATAATTGACAAAGATTTTTATTTAATATTTGTTTTGTTAAATTAAATTAGCATACATGTATTAATTAATGATATATATAAAAAATGTTGAAAGTTATCATTATGGATGCGTCTATTGACTGAGGAAAAATACTTACATCTTCATTAACATTAATTTCAAAAGTAATATATATCATTTCATTGTTTCTTTTCAAAATAAAGATAATTCTGTAAAAATATGAATTTCATTTTTTTATAATTAATATTTTTTATTTACTTAACATTGTTCTTCTTAAATTTTAAATATAAAATATTTTTTAAAACTTTTTTGATCTTATACACTCTTTTCAAAAATATAAAATGTATTAACTCTTTTCAATATATTATATTATTTTACTTTAAATTTAAAAATATTTTATTAAAGAGTAGGAAAAACACTTCATATTACATAACAATTTTTTTTTAAAAAAATTACTATTTTTACTATTCTATGTTTTTTTTTGTTTTTTTTTTTATAAAAGTATAATAAATATTATATATTTATGTATAATTTATTATTTTATTGATGCAATAATAAAACCTACTTCTAAAAATAGTTCTTTAAGTAAAATACAAATATTAATTCTCAAATATTTAAAAAAATTAAATAAAACAACTCTTAAGTTGCTGAGTTTTTATTGACATGGACTCACATACTCGTTGCTTTCACTGTTAACGCTTTCAGCATAACTAGCATACCTATATTAATTAATAATATATGTAAAACACGCTGAGAGTTATCTTTATCGAGACGTTTTTTGTCTAGAGGGAAGAAGCTTATATTTTCATCAATATGAATTTGAAAAGCAATCCATTTGATTTCATAATTGTTTTTGTCATTATTTATTTCAATCCCCATATATAAGGGTACACATTCAAATTTGAAATTATACCAACTTGTATATAACAACAATCAACAAAGAACAATAAATTTACAATCAAAAATTTTCATCAATCATTCGATTTAGTATTGACAACATCAAAGAAAAATATCACGTCAAAATGGCATTCACTATCTTAGATATATCCTCTAGTTTTTTTTAAATGTTTGAATACATTGTTAACATTACATACATTCAAGCATTTGAATGTCATGAAACCTATAGCTTTGCAATTGAATCTAATAAAGCTTTGCTCTCAGATGAATAATCAAACTTTGTTGTTTTTATGACTGTGCATTTAATCCTTTGTTCATCATTATAACTCTTTGTTTTCACTTGAATTTTAAATATGTATCTGTTGAAAAGGACCTTTTGTATAATGTGTGCAAACTTAACATCATCTTTTTCTTCATGCTTCAAAATGTTCAATTCTTTTGTTGTAACACCCATAATCTCTTATGTCGCTTCTTCAAAAGTTGTAATCCAAGTGAATGAAGTATGGTCTTGCACTTTGCGTTGAAGTATATATTTATAATCACATTTAGGGAAAGTTTTATCACATCTTCCACAATACCACTGACCATTTTCGTTAGTGTTTACCTTTTTTTTGCAGTTCCTATCTCCAATTTTCAAGGGGCAAGTTGTATAACAAAAATTGTCTACCTTAATGAAAGATAAGGTAGCTTTAATCACTATCCAATAAGGTTTACCAGAGTTGCCAACATCCTGATCCTCTATTTGTGAGATACTTTTTAACATTTTTTCTTCTATTGTAGATGAGATTTCCTTTGTAATAGAATGAGATTGGAGATTCTTCCCTTTTGTATCAAACCACAATCTCAATCGGTGTGAGTCAGGAAGATCTGGATTTATAAGGAGTTGGGTTGTAGTAATTGTTCCCACAGATTTTCCACCAAAATCACTAATTCTTGCAGCCTTTATAGCAAGAATGGGGGAAGTTCCTACATTGCACATTTATTGGAGTTGTTGACCTTCCTTATTGCATAAATAACCCCACATTGTTAATTCCACCATACAACCTGATATGTCTTTCAGTCAAAGGGTTCTTTTTTGAACTTGAGTGACATTGTTTTTGAATATTGCGTTTGGTGTGTCGATTGAGAGAACAACACCAATGATATCAACCAAAGAATTGTTTTTCATGTTACCAATTTATCTTATTGATGTAAAATGGAATTGTTGTTTTGGTATACAGCTATCCTCCTCCAAACACAACTTAACAATCAAATTTGTTTCTAAGAAGATTTCTCATTCATTTTTTAATCGGTTGAAATTCTTGTGTGCAGGTTTGAGTCTCCCTTTTGAGATGAGAAACACTTTCTTAGTTTGAATGCGTTCATAAAACTTCTATGCAACTGCATTAAAATATGTTACTCTTATTTCACTACCATCTGAATCAACCAAGTCAAAAGTAAACACTTGGCCATCTCCTTTTCCATTGTTAAAATGACGAAGTTGACCCTTTCTAGTAAATCTTGCCTTTATTGACCATCTATTCTAGTACGGATTGAGTGTTGCAATAGGAATGATTCTTGTATGAGGTTCATTTTTTGTAACAATTGGGTGCTTATGTGGATTGTAGGTAGGATCCATGCCTACATCATCATCATATAAGAAAAATAGTATTCAATAGATTTTGAACAGGGCAAAAGCAATGGAAGAGTAATTGGAAACATTGATAATTTGTTGATTTTTTCATATAGCAGACGAATTGAATATAGCATAAAACTAATTATCATACACATATATTACATTTTCGAATTTGAGACTCATGGAAATAACATTGAAGAAAATATGCATGTTACATCAAGTATCTTCTAATATTTTCAATCTGTTTTCCTCAGCCTTTATCTTGGCAAGTTGTCTACCATTTTTCATTTTTTCGTAACTGTCATATGTGAACGGTGGCATAATTCTTAAGCCTTCGATGCATTTTACACGGGATATAGCTACAAATGTCAATCATGTTCTTTCTCTTGGTCCTATATCAATAGTAGCTTTTGATAGAGTCGAACCCTGTGATTTGTGAATTTCCAATGCCCAAGCCAATCTTAACGGAATTTGACTTGTCCTACCCCTTTGTATTGTTGTAATTGGAATTGTCTTTGGGTTACAATCATCAAATGGTATTGTTGAATAGCTATCAAATGCAACCATTACATATGTTGGTGGTTTTGGTGGACCGGTTCTAGGTTTGTATACAATGTTTTGTATATATCCTAAAGCTCGATTGACAAGGCCTACTTGTATTAGTAGATTTGAGGTTAACATAACCCTAGCATTTTTACATATCAATAATTCTAGATCCGGCTCATCATTTGAGCATTCTTCTCGTGCATTTATACTTCTTGATTTTATTGCAACACTACATGCAATAGGATGTTTCAATGAGTATAACATTTTCTTGTTATGGTTATTAACATTTTCATTTGTGGAAAATAAATGCACACCACTGTCAAACTCATGATTGCTTGTTGCATCTAATGTATTAGTTGTTCTTGTCATAAGCAATTTCCAATCATCTATTGTGGGGTTTGCATCTCTCAGATTTGTCAAAAGTTGACGAAATCTTTGATGATGGATGTTTTATCCATCTTGTCTGAATATTTTATCCAGAGTAACCACAGTTTTGAATTCTTCCCATAGCAACTTAGCTCGTGTGTTGTTTTCATAAGCCGGTCTATCATTAATAGGAGGTAACTGACCCAAATCTCCAAAAAAAATGATAGATATGCCTGATAGAAAATTGATAACAATTATTGTGAATACTATAGAACTTTGTAGTTATACAATTGTCATTTACATGATTTTTTTGTATAACCATAAAAAATAATTAATTTGAATAATCAAATAGATATCTACCTCCAAAGTTATGATTTTCATTTTGTGGGAATGCTTGTCGAAGCCGAGAATCAATGTTTTGTAGCAATTTTTGATTAATGAAGCTCATTCCATCAATTAGAATGTACTTGATGTTTTCTATTTCTTCTTGAAACTCGTGAGCCTCGCTCCTTCCAATTGAGCAAAATATTTTATTGGGATTTAGAGTTTTGAATGATGGTGGATGCTCTTATGTTGAATGTTGCAACTCCAATTGGTGCCAGTAATAGAAGAGGAGAAGGACCGAGATATGCTGCATTTTTAAGAGCTTGACTAATAGCACCAATTAGATATGACTTTCCTGTCCCTGTTGTTCCTTGAATTATCATCAACAAGGGCGATGCATTTTGATTATTATGGTAGTGTGTCATGATTATGTTTAGTGCCTTATTTTATTTGTCACTAAGGGTTGTGTAGTCCATAAGTTGTGGCATTTCGTCATGTATGAGACATCCATGTTCTCTCATGTCACTGATGAAGTTCATTGCTTGATTCATATAGATTTCACCACGATATTCATTACACCAATCTGTTTGTCTACCAAAATCTCTCCTTCCCAACATATCTATTTCAGAAACTTGTATATTTTGACCATGATTTAGTCTAGATAGTATTTCCCATTCATGCTCGGTTGTATTTATTTGAAGAGCGTCATTGTCTTCAATTTCAGTATCAGTGATTATTTCATCATGTTGTTCAATTGCTATTCGTTCCACTTGCCAAGGGTTATAATGGAATGACTCCCAAATTTTTCTGATTGATTCATCATCATGACCAATTTCTCTATCGACATCATGAAAAGGTTTGTACAACAATAATTTTCAATAAAAAAATCAATCCATTTATTTGAATCGCATGGAGGAATGGATAAAAAACTTAGGACATACTCTAACAATTGGTGCCTTTTGTCTTGGCTCCCATTTGTTATCTCTCCTTCTTTTAGGATTATATATCCACAATCTAGCTGCATCAATTAGTGTAACACCTTCCATAGACAAAGGCCTTAGTTTATATCCTTGGATGAAAGATGTTGTGTGTTCTTTATTATTTTGTTCATCATTTACACTTACGGGTTTGAACACCTGACGTGACACATTTAGATTGATAAACCTCCTACTGATCTCTACCAATGGAAGTTCAAGTAGCATGTGGCACACCTCTTGAGCTCCAATGTCTCTTTCTATGACAGTCTCAGTCAAAAGTCTTCTATATGCTTTTGCAGCCAAATCATCTGGATTCTCCATGTTTGCAAGTCGCATTAACATCTGTTGGTATGTTTCCAAACTTTTTTATGCGTTTGCTGCATACTTTGCAATATATTTGATTACAACATGTTTGGAAAGAATGGGTTTCCAATCTATATTTGCTCTCCACAATTGCAATATGTAACAACTGTGTAAATTTACTCTGCCATCATTCCTCTCTACCTCAATTTTTTTGTCACCTATTTTTGTGTCTTCATATAATCTGGATCCCTCCAAATTTAATGGCCAAGGAGCTTTATACCTATTATGAATAGGAATATGTAATGTATTTTTGTAGTTTAGAATCATATGACAGTTGATTTGAATACAAGTATTTTAACTTATGGAAATTGTTACCTACAAACTATTATTCCTCCTTTTTTTCATAGGCATGTACCCTCCCTACAGACTGTGTGTCTCTCTATAGAATTTAGTAGCTCTTCATAGTCATGGTCAACATTGATCTTTGCAAGTTGTCTTGTATTTTTCAAACATGGATGTTGAGGAAAATTTTGGAATGCCTACAATTGTATAGACAAATAAACTGATTAGTTATGTGTTAAACTACAAATCATTTATGACATATATGATATACATATTTTTTTTAATTTTGAACATGCCTGGATGTTTTCCTGATGTCGATCTTGTCTAGGATTACATGCTTGAACAATAGAATGGAAATATCTTTTTGCACTTTTTCGTTGCTCTTGATTTGACCAATCCAAGTTGTCCATATTTGGTGCATCGTGTATCCAAATGAATCCATGCACATGTGGTGAGCCCCTGTGTTGCCACTCATATCTAGACCAAAAATCTTGAATTTTCATTCCTTTTTCTAGTATTTTTGTTTCGAAGATGGAATGTCTTAAATGCATGTACTGTGTGACTATAAGAGGATAGTTAATAACATTTTGTTTTCACCATATTTGAGCCTCTCATGGCGTAGTTGGCGATGTTCCTGGCATTAGTGCATGCAAATCGGGCCAATACATATCTGTCGCACTTAAAGTGAAAAATATTGTAGGAGAGCCTATTTGATGAAGCATGGCAATCAATTATGCATGATGTTGTGTCCAGTATGACCGTGTACCCCTCAATCTTGTTCCAAATCACATTAACCTGACAACTAGATGGGATTGTGTCATGTTTTCCATATGATGACACAACTCATTGATGATGATTGGCATGTTTTGAAAGGTTCTTTTGGAAAATATAGCTGAAGAATGTTGTGCATGGTGTCTCATTATCATGTTCATCATAAAGTATCAAAATCTTGGATGCCAACCAAAACGATGGTCCCTATAACACAATAAATGCTTAACAAATTCATGCAGATGCACTCTTCTCATTTGTGGTTCTAACCAATCACATTTACCATTAAGGAACAATGTTGGGAATGTCATATCAAAAAATCCTGGAGTGACATATTCATTGATAGGATATGAACCTATTCGTGGCCAATCAATCAATGTTGCTAAATTTGTTACAACGTTATTAACCCATGCCTAAATCAATTCCATTTCTCTTTGAGAATTAGGTGGTCTAGAAGCCATTGATGTAGTGTGCTCAATTATATTTCCTTGATCCATGTCCATGATTGGACCCACAAATACAATTTCATTTGAATTAGAATCAAATCCCATATGCACTATTTGTAATTTGTTGAATATATTTTCATCAGAATTTCCTATGAGATCATTGAGAGAATTTTCATTGATTCTGACATTTGAATAAAACTTGTCATGGTCTACTTTGTATTTTAATACCTTATACACACGATCCCTATTCACTGTGAAGTTATAATTTGTGCCACATTAATCTCTTCTTCGAAAAATGATGATTGGCAACTCTCTTATTGAACGTGGCAAAACATTTGCAACATATTCCACATTTTGTGGAAAAATTATTGTGTGTCCTTTTTATTTATACTGACCACTGACTGCATGGGTAACTTGTAATATTGGACTAACACGTGCAATCAACATTTCTTCTACTTGAGTTAATTTTGCAAGCTCTTCTGGTTGTGGCCCAGGATCCATATTATTTAAAGCTGAAAATCTATGGTTCCCTTTCTCTTGATGACATCTATTACAAATTGCACCTTGAGAGGTGTGAAATACTTTCATTCCTAGGTAGCATTCTTGACATATATAACACATGCCTAGTGTTGTTAAGTTATCTAATTGATGTCGAAATTGTGCTTGAATTTTTTAAAAATCATCGTGAAGTATTCTTTTTGGGTTTTGTATGTTTCCTTGTACACCTACATTTCTCTCATCTTGTACTATGACTTCTACCCTTTGTGTAACATAGCTTTCTTTGTCAACTTCATTGTGTCTTTTTCTATGTTCTTCCCTTTCAACATCTGTTATTTGTTCCCGTCGTCGTTTTCTATATTCTCTTTGATATTCTCTACAATATTGTTTTCTTTGCTCCTCTGATTCAAAATTCAATCTCGGTCACACCATATCTAGAAAATCATCGAAGTTGGATTTGTAAAATTGATATTTTCAATGGTTAATCTACTTTTCTTTGAAATGAATTTCATTTAATATCAAAGAATATTGCAATCACAAGGTTCTAAATAGAATACAAATTTACATGACTATTACATAAGAAGTATAGGTGAAGCATACTTAGATGAAGAGATTTCATCACAAAGAAGAAAAAATGAAAGCTTTATTGTGTTTTGGAAATTGGTCCTTGAATAAATGGACTCATTATTGTGATTTTGTGACTATTTATATATCAACCAGGTCATGTACATCCAAAATACTTGAATAGTATTTTGCAAAAGTCGACATTAAATTCTATATGAAAATATTGTTCATCAGACTAAGTGAATCATGGTTGCCACCTACATACAACACGTATGAACATTTTTTTTACAAAATAGATAGGAAAGTCTACATGAAAATGTTGTTCATAAGAGTGACCAACCATTGAACAACCCTCTAGATGCTTGACATGTGCCTACCCTAATTATGATACAAGTACCAAATAAATTCGTCAATAGCGCTTTTTGCAACTCTTGGTTCCTCGTATTGTTCAGCATAATAAAGTTCTCTTAAAAAACCAGAGAATTCTGCAACTTTCTTGCATGTTGCATGTAATTTGCGGGAAATGTCTTCCATGTCATCAATCTCTTGTCATTTTATTCCATGTGCAAGCAATGCAGCATCATGGAGTTCTCTAATGATTTGTTTTGAGTGGTTTTCAATTGACGTGTACAGCTTGTCTATCTGACTTGGCACATGTGTGTTTGAATTTGTTGACTCCTCATGGGCTTCTAGTTGTTCAACTATTGGTTCCCTAGAAGGAGATTCATTGTGGGTAGCCGTTATCTAAATAATGAATGAAACTCATAAATAACAGGTTATAAAGATATGTATGATTCTAAGTTGTAGATTTTTTTTGTATGATTTTCAATTGAATTTTCAAAACTTAGAAGACTACAAAGAGAAGTGTAAGCAAGTTATTGGTATCAAATTTCTTTTAATGTAGGAGGTTGGTGAGTTATAGATAGAGATCGTAGTAGTGGTACTAATGTTCAAAAAGCTTCATAAGATCATTAATAGTCATAGTAATTTTGAACAGAATTGCAATGTCAAAACTTTTGCTAGCAATATCTAA